>APFE030663267.1:25125-55530 GCA_000404065.3 Pinus taeda
GACATGCTCATTAAGTTTGCTGTAAAGACTGCTGAAATAGGAAATTCTGCGACTCGGCACCATGTTTTTACCTTTGCTTTAGGCCAGTGAAATGCCATAAACCATGCTTTCTGCAACCCCATCTACCTACCCACTCTATTGCCTAGCATTTTTTGTTACTCCAAGGAGGGTGCACTTAGACCTGCAAACCCTTCTGTGCCTTTTCTTTTCCTTTGGCTTTTTCTTTTGATTTTCTATCTAAAACTACCCTTATTTCTTCCAAGGCCCCAGATTAAGCAGTTCGGAACCTTCATTCTCTACCTATCTACCTTAGCTGCCAAGATTGAACTGTTTGGACAGATTTCTTTCTCTAATCTACAACACAAATTGAAACATGGCATGACCCAGCTTAGGTTGTTGGATCACCCATTCAGAAGTAGGGCAGCATCAACCAAATGTAAGTATATTTCTTCCACAAGAATATGAGATCTTTGTATCACCAAAGTAGATCATATTGGCACTTCCCCTGCCAATCATGAAAAATGAAACCTATTGGTATATGTAGCTAATAGGTTATTCATCCAGAAGTAAAGGATACAAGTGTTATAATAAAATAATTTGGAAAATTGTTGAAAGCATTGATGTTGTAGTTGATGGCATGCATAAATCTGAAAGAAATGAAATCAACAAAGGAACATGACAACGAGGATGATGGGGAATGATTTCTCGCATCAAATCAAAATGATATTAAAGAAGAAACCATTGAAGAACCAGAAGAAGATGCAATAAATATGGAAAAGACTCCATCAAGGTATGTTCAAAAGAATCATCCAGAATCTCAAATTCTAGGAGAAAAGAGGTCTAGAGTATAGACAAGAAAAACTTTTACATGCACCTCAACTTATCTAGAATTACTATCCTCCACAGAATGTCAGAACATAAATGAAGCCTACAAAGATGAATGTTGAGTCAAGGCCATGGATGAAGAATTAGACCAAATTGAAAAGAATGATACTTGGGAATTAGTTCCTAGACCTCATGATAAAAATGCTATAGGAACAAAATGGATATTTAAGAACAAGATTAATGAAAATGGAGAAGTTATTAGAAACAAGGAAAGACTCGTTTGTAAAAGGTATGCTCAACAAGAAGTATATATTTTGAAGAAACCTTTGCATCTGTTTCCATACTTGAAGCTATAAGCATGTTTCTTTCCCTTTCTAGTTTTAAAAAATTCGAAGTATATCAAATGGTTGTAAAATCAGCTTTTGTTAATGGAGATTTAGAAGAAGAAGTGTATATTGAACAACGAGGAGGATTCATTTTTGGAAATGATGCAAAACTTGTATGCAAGCTCAAAAAGGCTCTCTATGGTTTGAAACAGGCTCCAAGGGCTTGGTATTACCACCTTCACAAATATATACAACAACAAGGTTTCACAAAACGTTCTGCAGATAGAAATTTATACGCAAAGATTGAAAATGATAAACTGCTAATTATTATTGTTTATGTTGATGATATCATCTTTGGTAGCAATGAAGAATCCACGACTCATAAAATTTCTTCAGTAATGCAGCAAGAATTTGAAATGTCCTTACTTGGTGAACTTACTTATTTTCTTGGTCTACAAGTACAACAAACAAAAGATGGTATCTTTCTTTCACAAACCAAATAGCTCAAGCAGATCTTGAAGAAGTATGGGATGGAATATTTTAAACCAGTATGTACTCCAATTGTAACAAGATGAAGTCTCACCTGTAACGATGAATTGCCACTAGTAAACAAGCCAACTTACATATCCATGATTGGAAGTTTGCTTTATCTAACAGGTACCAAACCTGACATCATGCATGGAGTAGGATTTTTTGGAAGGTTCCAAGCAAATCCAAATGAATCACATCTCTAGTTAGTCAAAAAAATATTCAAATATATTCAAGGAACTCAGGAATTTGGACTATGGTATCCTAGAGATACATACCTTACTCTTCAGGCATATACAAATGCGGATTGGGCTAGAAGTGTTGATGATTGAAAGAGCACTAGTTGAGGTGAATTCTATATGGGTTCTTGGTTAGTCTCATGGTTAAGCAAGAAACAAAGTTTGATTGCCTTATCCACAGCTGAAGCAGAATATGTGCCTGTTGCATCTTTCTACACACAACTAATTTGGATTATGCAAACATTGCAAGACATTCAGATCACATGTACTCCACCCATCTCCATTCTATGTGATAATACAAGTGCCATCAATATTTCAAAAAATCTTGTGATGCACTCCAAGACCAAGCACATACCCATTAGGTACAATTTTCTACAAGAACAAGTGCTTGAAAAAAAGGTTAAATTGGAGTATGTTCCCTCCAAAAAACATATTGTTGATACATTTACTAAATCACTTTCCAGAGAAACATTTTAATATCTCAGACAAAATCTGGGAGTATTTCCTACATCGTCCCGCTATTAAATCCATTTTACATAGGAAGGTTGTTATACACGGGTTTCATTAAATATAGTCGTGTATACATGCGGGTTTTTGTAGCTAAAAGAGCATATATATTTTTTTGACAAAGAAATAGTGGGTAGCACAGGTTCAGGGGGAGCATTTTCCTTCACACACATTCTGCATTGTTGGCATTATGGTTATTGATTTCAGCTATGGTTTCATATATTTATATCATTTGGTGCATAAGTCATGTAAAGTTCTAGGTTGGTGTCATGATTTCTTTTGTCATAGTCTAAGTCCTATTAGACACATGATGTAATTTATTTAACCACTATGCCTAGGATGGACGATGTGATATTTGTTGTATTTCAGTCATGTGTAAACAATTGATATATCCCCACTTAGTTGGGTGATTGATGTATGTATGAGTCTTTGGTCATAAGGAGGTCATACTCACTTAGTTGAGTTATAGATTCATGTTATTCTTTTAAATCATATCTCTGCAGACTCGGCATGTACTCAGGGGGAGCTGGACAACATCACGCATATCAAAGGAAGAGAGTAGCTTGGTCCACCATTTTTCCCTTGATGTTAAAGGGGGAGAGCATTTTGGTGTTGCATGGTATCTCTAACAGTTTCTACAGCTTGCAGTAATCAACACCATCATGGTTGCCATCAAGTCCAAAGGGGCAGATTGTTGGCATTATGATACAAGTATTGTCCTTGATGGAAACTCACTCACAAGATAGTTTTGTTTTGATAAGAGGCAAATCAGAGTATAATAGGTATATTCAAAGGTAGCAGGGTAGTGTTACAGAAGAACATGAAGATCGAACTAAGTTCTACTAATTATAATAAAGAAGTTGAAGGCAATGGTTAAAGTAAAGTAGTTTAAGAAGTATACACAGGTCCACTTAGTCAAAATACCGTATACACGTTGGTCCATAGAACAGAAAGAGCGTATATGTATGCATGCACTATGACAAGAAGAAAAGTGCGTACAGGTTGGAAAATCAAGAGTAGAGAATACTAAGGGTCAATACCATGGTTTTAGTCAACAATATTGAGTGGAGTAACGACTCTTTGATCCTATCCAAGAATACCACAGGTCAATAAGTGGTTTTGGTCCAAGGTATTAAGAAAGGCCAAAAACTATATAAGGAGGAGAAGATCATAAGGCCAAGTGCGCAAGTGAATGGTTTTCTAAGGAATATTCTATCTGAAGTATATTTTATGTTGTAGGGGCTATGTTGGCTATTTGATCTGAAATATCTATGTCCACTCTGAATTCAATGTTGGATAAGGATCATGAGACCTCAAATGAATTATCATTGAATGATATGATATCAGTTGGGCTATACCTAATTATGTACATCTGTTTTATTCTTTAAATGTCATGATCTGGGTTTGGCTGAAGTCCAAAATTGTAGCAAAATTATGAGCCAATATTTGCAGATATGTACACTAGTTCATCTCAGTAAAAGCATGTGTACATGCACGTTCAACTCTTCCAAGTAGGATATACGAAAAAAAAACCTTTTTCTTTAGATCTCACTGTTCTATCTGATCATTTCTATTATTTTACTGTTGTTTGTCAATGGAGTCTTCTTAGATATGAATGTAAAACTTAATGCATAAGGAGTTTGGTGTCTGATTTATTGATTGTGTAAGTGAGAAGAGTGATCTCTGCTACTTCCTATGTAAAGATTTGTAAATAGATAGTAGATGGTCAGTATATTGTTGGTTGGTATAGACTTGATTCAGTTTTTTTATGTTTCAGTAGTTTTGAAGGTATACGCAGGTTTGATTACAGGAAGTAGCGTATACACGCAAGTTGGGTTGAGTAAAGTAGCATATACATTACGATCCATGATTTTTGAGATTACAGTTGGATGTAAATAATGATGCAGGTTTCTGGGTTCAGCATAGTGTTCTGGTGATAGTGATCTGATTGTTGCGATTAACTAAATGTTGGTTGATGCAGATTAAGTTTCAAAGTCTGATGGGTCCAATATGAAAATTTTATGAAACGAGGCCTTCATGTGTATTGTTGTGTATGAGGAGCATCTAGTCTGAAAATTTATGAAACATGGTACCTAGAGGAAGAGAGAAGGTTGTAGCCTTCTGTAGGCTGACACCTACGTACTAGTAATTACATTGGCTAGTACAAGGACTAGGGGGTTCCAACTCCCTTCCAGTAGAAGCTGGAAAATGAGAGAAAGTTGTGGCCTTCTTGTTATCAGGAAATCTAGTGTCCACTCAGAGCTACTAGTCCCACTAAGACGGGTAGCTATCTTAGAAACAAACAAACTAAAACTACTTTCGCTTTCCTTTATGAGAAGTAGATAAGAGGCGAACAAAGGACACCAACCTTAGTCTTGCACTTGGTTCCTTGCTCAGTTCCTCTCCCTTCTGACAGATGTTTTCCACTCCTCTTTCGTCTACCCAGCTTCAAAGAGAACCTGTGGAATCAAAGCAGCATAATACTATCGAAGAACAAAGATCTATAATCATAAGCAATACAAGACCAAATATGTATTGGCCACACGAATTCATATATCATCAAACATACAAGAATGTTGAGGTAAACCTGTAGAGATTTATTAATATCAAGAATAGCAAAGAGGATTACAACCAATTCTTCTGACCCAGTGTCATCCTCTCAGCATGAAAGCCCTTCTTCACCTCATGAAAATCTTGGATCACCCAACAATATGATGTTGCACCAGGAAACCAACAGCACTTCCTTACAAGATACAAGATTCCAGCCTCTGGATCTCTATGATGAGGGATCCATATATAGATGATTGCAGGGGGGTGAGTCAGCTTTTGGGATTTTGATTAGTGTCCTCTCTCTGATAGTTCTTGATTCCACTTGGAGGTTGATGATCTCTTACTCATCCCTGGGCGAATTCAAAGAGGCAAGTTTCACAGGAGAAGTTTCTAAAAGATTCCATGATGATCCACCTTCTAAATTGTCTTTGACATTTGCCTACTCTTGCCCATCACACCCTACAAAAGGGATTTTTAGTATGCATCACGCCCTTTACACTGAGGAGGTGAGATGCATAGTACCCTCTGCACTGGGCATTCTGTATGGTCCAGTTTTGACTAGTTCTGAGCAGTTTTCTGTGGAGAACTTCTGGGAGATGATGTAATCAGCCGATCTTGTTCCTTTAGGGTGTAAAGAAACACTTTTAGGCACTTAGGAATTTTTTTGGAGTTGGAAGGTGACCTGTAATAAGATACAATACAATACATTATCTTCATAATAATTTTCATGGTCTATCTTAGGCGGGCATTCCCATGCTGAGATTTATAAATTCATTTTCATGTACATAGGACAGACAACCGTCTATGTAGCAGACTGATGATTCGGATGAAGTCATCATCCTGTCATTCAGATGATCATCTGTTTGGCAATGATGTACATTTGATGTATTTATATTCCTAAATATATCGCATCCCGGATGGATGTAACTAGATCTGGGGTCTTCAAACTCATTGAATCTTCACTCGGAGTACAAGTCGATCCATGTGAAGGATGTTCTGGAGTCTGATTACCAGCCAATGATGTAAGCTATTAACAGGCACGAGAGGAGTCACCGATAATGATGATGACCCTCAAGGTAATACAGTACAATTTGCGTGGTGTGAAAAAGGGACTTGGCATCAAACACCACGCAAACTCTTTTGGTCGAAGGCCATTGATATAAACCTATTGCTGGAAGTGAGAAACTTGCCATTGAGGCATGCAAGCTTCAAAGTACTGAAAGGGTTGTTCCTAGGTCGAATTCTTAGATAATGAGCCGATGTTGACAAGACGTGACCCGTCATAGGAGGGCCTTAATGAATCCCACATCTACAACACGGAACAGAGAAAATGATTTTGGAGGTGAAAACAATATGATGATACAAGGTTCAAGGTGGCGGTCATGAAATAATGGAGCGTGAATGTATTGCAGTGGATGAGACACATGTGAATTCTCTGAGCGACTTCTCTTGAACATACCAGCGACACTGAAAATGGATTGGTAGTGTTAACCCCAAATATGGATGGTACAACGGACCAATGGTGATATGACTGGTGAATGGAATAACCTAAGCTGACTCGGACGTGGAGTGAAAGTATCATGTTCAAGAGCTACTTGCTACCAATAAAGTTTCTTCAAGTTTTCTTCCCAATTTTCCCCAGTCATTGCTGACCAGTACCTCTTTATTTTTATCAAGCTTGAGGAGGATAACATATGCTTGTTCTATAATTTTCCCTTCGGGCGAACCCGTCGCTATGTTTTAACGAGCCTAGTGACAATGAAACTCATTCTCGTCCATTTGGACAAGTTTGTCGCTATTGATTTTAACGAGTTCAACAACAATGATAACTTTATCCTTTTTCAATTTAGAGAGTCTGAAAAGGGATAGAAAGGAAACTCCAATAATCCTTTTTCATCATATAATCCCTTGAGTCTGAAAAAGTGTAAAATAATACGAAAGGGATGAATTTTTGTTAGTTTTAATGAGCCGAACAAGACAAGCGCTCGATATTTTTGTGTAATAATCCCTCAGGTCCAAAAATATTAAAATCTAGAGGAGGGATAGCACTTCCGGTAGATTTAACGAGTTGGAGAGGCCAATCGCTTGGCAATATTTTCATATTTTACAAGTCAGATGAAAAGAGCTTAAAGGAGACTCGTTTTTTGAGGAACAAGTGATAATTTCGAGTAGCAGTTGATTCCAGGTAAGGTTTGGAATTTTCTAATCATGGCAGTGTCACAAGGGTGGCTAACAAGATCACTCATTGCAGATGGTCCTCAAAAGGGGTAAAAAATCAAATGGAGGCGTATGATCAGCTAAAACAGAGTGGAGGTGATGACCAAGGCTCAAAAGCTTATGATAATGCATTCACAATGGTTATTTACTGGATATTGGTTCATTTTTTAATGAGCTTAAACTATGGGGGAAAGATTTGCTCATTGCTTAGATCTAATTTTTAATGAGCTTGAACTTCACATAAAAATTGCTGGTGCCAGTCATATAATAAGGACATCTTATCGATAGATTCCAATTTTTTTGGAGCTTGCACCTTTAGAAGCTTTGCCCCACATCCTTTCGCATGCAAGCTAGGAATGACTAACTACTATCCTAGGGGTTAGTTAACTACTAAGGTTAGGTAGGAAATTTTTTCCTTTACTTAGCCGGTGCCATCTGGCCCCTGCGAAAGCGAACGGTTGATTTGACCACTCACCCAACCGAAGCTGTTGAAGTCAGCGGAACTAGAGTTAGCATTACGTTGGTCACTTTTCACTTGCTCGCAAAAGGTTTGTATGCCCCCAGGCATAGCAAAGTAGAGTTTCTAAATTACCTCTCAATCTTCAGAAAAAACATTTTCTTTATCAGGAAAGGCCTACCTTCTAACGGAGGCACCGTATTCCGGTCTAATTCCCTCTTCCTATACAAACAGGTATTGGATTAGTCATATATCCTTCGTAGAAACTTTACTCTATGCCTAGAGTTTTCCTGCCGGAACAGGTCAGGGTGCATGCCCCCTCGGGTTTCAGTCATGTCCTCCCGAATTACTCGCGCTCTTCAAGTGGACGGACTCGAGATTGATGAGACATTCCCTATGTGAAAAGACCATTTAGGGATGGCATTTGACTATTAGCTATGTGTGAGCCGGGGAACGAAAGCTGGTCTACGAGCTAGACCACTCAGCCTTCATGCGGAAAACACATTACTCTAAAGAGTGAGGAGACATTGGCTCCCATGCTATAAATATAGTCGTGCCCAAGGAGTATATTATAGTCTAGAGGTCCTTGGACTACCATTACGCTCATATAAACAATTTTCCTTCTCAACATTATGGGCACATTGGGAAGGATCCCTAACGGTCGAATGGTTCCTTTACCAAAGCCTATTAGATTTCTCATCTCAGGCATAAGCGATGGCGAACCAAGTTCTTTCCAAGTAGTTGAGGAAAGGATACTCATAGAAGCCCCTTCATCTATGATAGTTCCAGCCATGACCATTCTGTCTGCTTGTAGAATGATTTGGAATGGAACATTAGATGGTAGAAGGGGTCTTCCTAGTAGATTCCAATCGAAGGAAACGACTAGGTTGCTTGGAGTTGGGACAAAATAGACGGTTGGATATGACTTTGATGAACTTCCTTCCTACGGTAAAGGAACGGGTAGATTTCCCCCATGTTCATCGAAGTCTGTGTTTACAAAAAGAATTTGAACGGTGTCATTCTCATTCTCTGCAGTGACTGTATCATCTGAAGATGGACCTTCTGAGGGCAAGACCGGGTCAATTGCCGCCTCGACCTTTTGACTTTCATCTGGTGTGGATTCAAAGGGTTTATATTCAATGATAGATGCTTTGACCGACCACAATGGCGTGTCAGTCAAATTTTCAACCAGTGATGGACTCGGCAAGAGTTTCTTATATCGAGGAGGAAGTCGTAGCGGTGAAGTTGGATGGTTATCCAAAACTCTTTTAGCTTCATCTAGGAAGGGACAACAGTGGATGACATGATCGCCTTCACACAGTTTACAAGGAAATTTACATTTTCTTTTCTATCCTGATACTTCACTTTCACTAGTTGATGGTGTACTTTCAACACGATTAGAGGTTGATGACACCAGATTATGCAAATGAGGAGACCAGTCCCTTAACATCCGAGGGATGCAAGGACAATCTTGATGATAGTGGTCTCCTTTGCAAATGACACATGGGAATTTAGGCTTGGATGGTGTAGTGTGAGGATTTTCGCTAGACGATGCACGGTTGCCCCTTTTTTCCTTTGGCTTCTTCTTCTTGTTTTCCTTCTTCTCCTTCCCCTTCTTCTCCTTCTTAGTTACTTGATTTTCAGCTTTACCAGCTTCATCAAGCAAAGAGGAAGGAGGAGAGGGAGAAACAGACTAAGTAGAAGGTTGGGGGGTAACTCTAGTATCATCTAGTTGCTGACTTGATTGTTCAGGAATCACGGTATTCTGAACGACAGAGGTAGAGAAGAGCCATATAGGAAAGTCAATCGTTAACCCTGGAAGTGGCAATGTGGCCATATGAGGTGCACCAACATCTCCCCAAGAGGAGAAAGGACTAGGATTTCCTCCAAGGGGAAATCCTTGGTTGGTAGACTCCATTTTTCTTAACCTAAAGACCAATGTGGGAATAGTGATATTATTCCGATTAAAATAAATTTTAGATGCTTTGGCACAACTTGTTTTTTCAATTTTTAAGAGTCGAGAAAAAACAAAATATGACTCTAGTTGCCTTCGATTTTTAATGGGCATGAAGTGACAAGTGCTCAAATGGACCTTTTCCTTTAAGGAGTCTAAAAAGGAATGAAAGATACTACTCTAGAAATCTAGACAGAGGGATTAACAAACCAGTCGCAAAACTATAGAATACTTTTTACGATACGACAGTCAATCTTCCCGAATGTTGCGTTCAGTGCATTGCGACCGATAGGGCGGCAGACACGGCTTCCTAAGGATAAAGGATATAGCCTATTGTGGTCTCCCAATATATACTTGACGATACGTGGGATCACAAGTTCATACTGGCACTTTTTGTCTCAAAGAGGAGGAATCACCCAACCAGCAATGAAAGCGACAGTTACCAGGCTTTACGACACTGGAATACGTCTCTAGCCTAGACTTCTAAATGTTGTGCATTAGGTACCAAAGCATTTTTATGTGCTTAAGAAATTTTCCTTTCAGGTTCACCGCATGATGTAGATATACAATTCCTAAAATGCAGTCTAAGATGATAAACAATCATTTAATCTTCTTTTGCAATGAAAATCCTAGCTACTAAAGAAAGAGAAATGAGATTCTTTCAACATAGAGCATAGAGCACACGCTAGATGGACTGTTCTAAATCAAACCAAAAAGAAGTCTAAATGCAAATGAGAATGCATGTATTTGTTTTCAGCCTTCTTAATGTGTGAATGACAAGAAGAATGCCAAGTACAAATATGAATTATCTTTTCAAAGCGACAATACTAACAAATTTCTCTTCAAAACAAAAGGAAGATAACGACGACACTTTGCAATTTCGAATTGAAAATTGTTTTCGACACTTGAAAAAACTACTAATTCAAATCAAATACAAGAGTAATAGTATAATCAACCATCAAGGACAATAGGATTCTCTTCTATGACTGAAAGCGACCCTTGCGACACTTCAAAATCGAAAAATGATAGTCTGATTACGCTACTTCTTTATAAAAGGACACTGAAAATGGCGCACAATACATAAAAAAAATTACAGTTCTTTGCACAATGGAGGCGGAATGATGGAAAGTAAGGGGGTTTCCACAGTGGTATACTAATCACAAACAACAAAACTCTTGAATAGACCTAAAGAGAGTGAAGAAAAACCAAAGTCTAAAGGCAAAATTAACCTTTTCTGACCATCGCACCTGTTATAGAGGGAATCCAGTATGCATCCTGTTAGCCTCCTGCTGCAGCAGGTTACTCATCTTTCATGATTGACATTTTTACATGCCAAATATGTCATTCTTTGCATGCTGCAATGTTCCATATTTGCTACAGATGCTAGAAAGGGATGCCAGGAGAAAGTGTCAGTTCAAGTGCCACTGTTGTGTTCCAATTTTGATATACTAGTCCATTTTTGAAGAATTTCCGGTTATAGGGAGATCCAAACAGTTTAATCTTGGTCTCCCTAGGGTTCAATTTACTGTTTTAGAATATAGATAATTAACATCTGTCCAAATAGCTTAATCTTGGCAGATCCCTAGATAGGTAGAGAAGCAAGGGTGCTCAACAACCTAATCTGAGCCCCTGGATGAAATAAGTGTAGATCTAGATAGGAGGATAGAAAAGAAAAAGTTGAACAGCTGGGTCTGCAAGTCTAAGTGCACCCAAACCAAAAAGAAGAGAAAATGCTTGGTAAGTAGGATGGGTAGGTATTTTTGAGGTTGCAGAATGTTAATTTGTGATCAATTTCATGTTTTCAAGTGTCATATCTATTCAGGTCGCAATTATCAGGAAGTGGCCATTTTAAGGACTCAAGTGAGGCATGTCTAACTCCCCCTTCTTCCTCCTTCCCCAAATCATTCACTAACCTCCTAAATAGGTCAAGATCTGCTTGATATCTCTCAGCTTCACCATTTTCATATCAACTGCCTTGGTAAAGATCTTCTTTGACCAAGGAATATTCATACTCCCGTTATAAATCATTTTTCCCCTTAAAGGGCCTAAGATTCACATACTTAGCACTTTCTTATCACCTGTCATATTAACTACTAAATTTACTATGTAGCTCCCTATCTATTTCCCCTTCCTTGACTAAAAACTATATTTATAACTCCCCTATATACTTATCCCCTCCCCCTAGTTGAAAAATAACCATAAAGTTCACTCGGGAATTGCTAAGTTTATCTGGAACTTAGTAACAACCCTCCTTTTGTCTCAAAAAGGCCATCTCCCAATGTAAAGGACCCCTTCTTGTGCATTAATTCCCCCCTCCAAAGTATAACAAACCTCTTTGTAATGCCCTTGGACTCATTCCATGGCATAAATTCCTCCTTCCGTCGCACAAAACCTATGCCCGTCCCTTTTTCCTAAAGTCCCTCCTATAAATAAATTAACCCCGTTCCAATTTAACCCCTAAAACCCATTTTTCTAAAGTTTTTCCCTCGCCAAACTAAATATTAAAATTTAATTGGCGCGCGGCCCCCTTCTTATCCATTCGCCACCTTACCTTATCTGCCAGCCGTCAGATCTGGCGCACCCGCAATCTATGGTGGGCGGGTATTTTCACGCTTCGACATGCCGAGGGTTAGCACCCGGGAGATCGGCGGTTTTACCGTCGTACCCCCGCCACGCATCGTCCTCCTGGCTGTGGCGGAGCGCCCCCTGCCAATACCACCCAGGTGCAAAAGCGGTGTGCCAAAAACTCGAAAACCGCCCTCCCCTCGCGTGACATGAGCGCCACATCACCTGCCAAGTTGCCGCCATCTCACCCCTACCTGCCTGCGTCGGCCTGCCACTGTACTACCACATCATCACCCACTGTACTGCCACGTCACCCTGCTGACGTCATCATGCTGACATCATCCATCACACCGCTGACGTCATGCTAACGTTAGCAGCTGGAAAACGCGCAAGTGCAAAATTGAGGCTTTGGAGCCCTAGATTGAGATTCTGAGGCAGTTTTCGATGGCGCATCGCTACGGGAAATGGGCCATATTGGGGAATCTTTGGGGAATCTTTTGATTCCTCAGCCCTTTTTGCATTGAAAAGGGCAGAAAAGGCCCGATTTTGCAAGTTTTAGCATATCAGAAGAAAGAGAGAGGCCCGATTCAAGTATCAAAGTGTATCAGAGCAAGAACAAAGCCAAAGTTAATGTCAAGGAGTATCAGGATGCGGAAAAGTGTATCAGTAATGATCTGTCAGTGGACCAAAGTGGGAAAACATTAAAGAACCCTCCAGCAAAGTCAACAAAATAGTAAAGGCAATCAAGGAAACCTCAAATCACACTTACTGCACATGAAAGTCACAGAAGATCAGTGGACCAAAACTCAAAGCACAGTTATTGCAGAACCACTGCACCAGGTCACCAAGGACACCATATTAACTCATTTTGATCTAGCTGCCTCTGGCACAGCCGAAAGGATATTTTCTTGCATTTAATTCCAGCACAAGTTTAGGTTTAAAAGCTTTCCCGCAGACCTGTTTAGGTCAGCTGTAATAAATACTTTTGGATATTTTACCTATAAATACGACCCTGAACAATATAATGAGGGTTGGGTTTTGTTGGTTGGATGTTTTGCTTGAGCAGAGACTCGCACTGTGTATTTGATAATCTCTATAATCAAAGACTGCTTACGAGCTCGGAGAATGAATTGTGTACTGTGTTTAATGGTTGAAGAGTGATTGTGGAATTCTTGTGCTGATACATGACTCAATAAGTGTTTCTTACCTCTGGTTTTCCATTCATATATCATTATCTAAGCAGCAGAAAGAAAGATTAGCTTAGAACTTGTTTAATTGCACTCTATGCTCAATTTCTACTATTTCTTTATGTTTTTCATCTGTTTTAGGCATAAATATCAATTCCACCTGGCTCATATTTGCCCTAATTCACCATGTATGACAGTTATCTAGGGATTCTTAGCTGCCCCTAGATAGAGCTCATTTTCCTTCCCTCTGTTAAGCTGATTGAGAGATTCTTAATTTCCTCTTATTCCTTATATTTCACTCCATCTCTTTAGCTTGAAGGTTCTTTCATGTGCAGCTACCTTGCTCCATATTCCTCTTGTGATCAAGAAAAGCTACCTGCGGTCCTACTCCTTGACTCCATGCCCAATGGTTTGAAACTTATCACTCTATGCATGCCTCTCTACTTGAATGCATCTTCCTTCCATTCAAACACCATCCAAACCTAAACAAAACCCACTGAACCCAATAGCTAGCCTAAAATCATCATCAACAAAGCTAAATCATCAAGAGAGAGCCATCTCTGATTACAGGTGGGCTAAAACCTGTAATCCAAAGATTGGTTTGTGGTTACCTCGGTCGTATCCCTTCAGGAGCTTAGGGACAACCTGAGTGATAACATAATGGCGACTTTGCTGGGGAACTTCCTCAGATAATCTCACAAAACCAGTCTGAAGCTCCGCAGAGGAGGAAACCCACCTTTAAAAGTTTCTGTTAACCTGTATTCTTAGAAATATTCCCACAAAACAAGCTAGAAGCTGGCTCCCAAGAAGCATTCATGTTACACAAGATCAAATTCAGATCCAAAACCCCCAGCTGTTTCTAATAACCCCAATTTAATTTCTAAGATCCTTAGAAAAAAAGAGCAACAAGAAGGTTTGACTGCTTCCACTCCTAAAACAGTTCAGCGTAGCCATTTAGAAACCCCTGTTAAAGTTCTGTTCCGTTCAAACCCCACTTCCCCTAGTTCATCATCTATTTCTACAAACCTTGTTTCCACACCTCCATCCACTGTGAATACCACCACTACTACTCCAATTATCCCAGTTGCCCCAGTTGTCCCACTTATCCCAGTTGTCATGGCTAATAGATATGCACCTTTACAGCTGCCTGCAAATCCCGGGGCTATGCCTCCGGATTACCACACTAAAATTACCTATTTTGATGGCAGAAATTCCTACACAGCCCTTCAACATACAAAGAAAATGCAGGATTACTTTGAGAGCTATGAGATTGATGATGACAGTGTAAGAATGAAGATTTTTGTCCAATGTTTGACCGGTGATGTCAGGACTTGGTTTAGAGCACTCCCCGCCAATTCCATAGGAGACCCAGAAGCCTTATATCAGTCCTTTATCAATAGGTGGGAGAAAAAGAAAGACACCTTGCACATATTATCTGAATATGACACTATCAAAAAAGGCCCTCAGGAGACTGTTTTGGATTACTGTGAAAGGTTTAATAATGTCTACAATGCAATACCACAAAACATAAGACCTCCACCTAATCTTGCTTTGTACAAATTCCCTGATGGTTTTGATGCTGAAATGGCTTATCAACTAAGGGAAAGAGCCCCTCAAAGCCTTGCAGAGATGCAAAATGTTGTTGTTAGTGTGGAGGCAAACCTAATCGCCAAAAGAAACAGAGCTCGAACTGAAAGAAGAAATACCTTTAAGGAAGAACCCTCAACCTTAGACTAGAAGTTGGATGCTATTATCAATGGCATGCATAGGCTGAGAGACAGAGTAGAGAGTGTTGAGAGGAAATCATCATGGGAAGGGCAACAGCCCAACACCACAAGGAATCCAAACTTCAGGAAAAATCAAACCACAAATGCTGGAAGGGCTAGTCCCGACCATGATATTACGGTTCCTTTCCAAGAAAACTACGCAGAGGCATCCACATTCGGTGAGCCCACGGAAGAGACTCACATAAACTTGATAGATTCGAAAAAAGAGAAAAAGATATTTCTCACTCAAGAAGACCAAGACTACCCTGATATAAAATAATTTCAGACCAAGACAGGAGAGTCTTTTGATTTTAAACAAGGTTATGATTCTGCTGTGTATGAGGTCCACAAACAATATAAACTAAGAACACGAACCATTGAAGTCCCTGCACCAACCAAAGCAAAGGACAACAAACAGCCTAATAAAATTAAAGGCAGGGCTTTCATAAGAGAACCAGCTGATATTGTTGTCCCAAACCCGCATCAGGTGACTGTAGAGGACATATCAGACATACAGCGTCCTACTGATTAGCCTCTACCTTCTTCTTCCCCAAAAGAAAATTTGAACGGCACTCCAAAAAATCTTCCCAAGACAGAAATACCACAATCTGTCAATCACCATAACATAGACAATCCAAAGGAAAACATAGAGACTATTCGTGAAAAGGAGAAATCTGCTACTATTAACACAAAGAATCCATCAGAAAAACCATTCAATTTAGAAGCAGATATTGGTAAACTTAAAATATCCATCCCCCTCTTAGAACTTGCCAAACATGATGTATATAGGCAACAAATTCAAAGATCACTTCAACTACTAGAGGTCAGGGATGATGTATATGTTTTAGATGATACCACTGAGATGTTGTTTGGTCCAGAAGTTAATGGAAAAACAACATATGGATTTGTTCCACCTTTTTATGTCAGTCTGCACATACATGACAAAATCTTGCACAATGCTATGTTTGACTCAGGTGCCCCACACAATCTTATGCCCAAAGCTGTGATGGAAAAGCTAAACCTTGATGTCACAAGACACTACAAGGATCTATACTCCTTTGACTCAAGTCAATTCAAATGCTTAGGCTTAATCAAAGACCTTTGTGTGTCTTTAGTCCAATTTCCCAACAAGACAATCCTAATGGACGTAGTAGTTGCTGACATTCTAACAAAATATGGTATGCTCTTATCAAGATCATCGGGAGCAAAACTCTAAGGATCCCTTCAACTTGACTTTTCTTATGCCACTATATCTATCTTTGGGTAACCAAAGATACTGTATAGAGAAACACTGATGAAGTATGTGGTGAGTAGTGAGGAGATGCCCCAAAATTTTCCAATTTACTGAATCCATTTTGATATGGATTCATTTATTATTTTTAATGATGATAACAATCCTCCAACTGATGAGAAGCCTCTAGCTTCAGAGTTAGAGACATGCATAAATGAAGAACCGGTTTCCCTTGCCCATGAAATAGTCACAACAGTCAAGGCAGCCAGTAAACAAGAACAACCTCCTCAAACTGAAGTTCTAGATCTGCCCAATCCTAAAATAACTGAAACTTTTGATACAAACTAAAAACAAGAAATTACATGGTATTTAGAGTTTGATGGTTCTGTGAACAAGTTAGGAGTGGGGGTAGGTGTATGGATTCACAATACACATGAAAATCATGTAGAAGGCCATGCCTACAGACTAAATTTCAGATGTACCAACAACATGGCAGAGTATGAAGCTCTCCTCTTAGGCCTAAAACTGCTCAAAATTCTAGGAGCTACAAAAGTGTTCATTCTAGGTGACTCTGATTTGATCATCCAACAAATGAAGGGCAACTTCGTTACTAATGACAATAGGATGAGGGCCTATAGGACTGCTGCAACAGATATACTTAACACCTTCACTGAATCTGAGCTTGCCAAGATTTCTAGAAACCATAACATACATGCTGACATCCTAGCCACTTTTGCTAGTACATGCAAGCTTCCCTTTGAGCCAAATCACCATTTCACTACTGAGATAAAACATAGGCCCATTGTTCCTATCAATATTAGAGATTGGCAAGTATTTGAAAATGATGCCCACATTAATAATTTCCTCACTCTTGAGGGCGAGTTTTCAAATTTAAACATTGACATGGATGCCGTGAACAATTCCCAACAACAAACGAATGAAAATCAGCAGCCTCTAACAGCTGCAACAGCAAAACAAATCTTGAACCCAACCGTTTTTGACAATGCAAACATAGAACAGCTGAAACATATGCATTTAGAGGAAACTGCCAAAGCAGAGGCTGAGTTCATTGATCTGAAGAATAATTTTTTACCTGTTGGCCTTACTCCATTAGAAGATATGTTTGATGACAATGATGTGCCCAAAAAGCCAAAAATGGAGCCTTTAGATGCTGCTATAGAAGAACACAACATAGGGATAGCAGAACAACCCAAAATGATTAAATTGGCCAAAAATCTGCCCCCTGACCAAAAGCCAAAGTATGTGGATTTGTTCAAAGAATTCCAAGATGTATTTGCTTGGAGTTATGAGGACTTGAAGTCCTATGACACCTCAGTGATTCAACATACCATTCCCTTAAAACCAAATCAAAAACCATTCAAGCAGAAACTTAGAATAATAAATCCTATGCTTCTTCCCCTCATTGAGAAGGAAGTAACGAGAATATTTGAAGCAGGTATTATAGCACCCATCAGATTCTCTGAATGGGTATCCAATCTGGTTCCCACAAGAAAAAAATCAGGTGAGATCAGACTGTGTGTAGACCTAAGAAACTTAAACCAGGTCTCTTTAAAAGACCACTACCCTCTGCCTAAAATGGACCACATCCTACAAAGAGTAGTGGGTTCCTCTAGGATTTCTTTACTATATGGATTCTTAGGTTTCAATCAAATACTTGTTCACCCAGATGACCAAGACAAGACAGCCTTTACTACACCCTAGGGAACATTTAAGTATGTTAAAATGGCTTTCGGGCTAAAGAACGTTGGTGCCACCTTTCAAAGGGAAATGGATATTTCATTTGCCAAGGAAATCCATGAATTCCTTGTTGTCTATCTTGATGACTTAACCCCTTTCTCCAAATCTGATCAAGAGCACCTCAAACACTTAAGGCAGATCTTCATGAAATGCAGGAAATATGGCATTTCCTTGAACCCCAAGAAGTCCTTGTTTGGCCTTGAGGAAGGTAAGTTGCTAGGTCACATCATCTCAAAAGATGGTATCAGAATCAATCCAGAAAGAATTCAAGAAATCCTTCAAATTCCATACCCAGGAAACATAAAAGAGTTGCAAGCATTCCTTGGAAAGATCAATTTCCTAAGGAGATTTATCCCAAACTTAGCAGAAATGATAAGGCTGCTAAGTAACATGTTAAAAAAGGATGCCAAGGTAAGATGGTCTCTGGAAACCAAGCAGGCTTTTGAAAGTATCAAAGTCGCCTTGACTCAAATGCCCGTACTCACCAGTCCACAATTTGACAAGGATTTTATCATCTTTTCCTTTGCTTCGGAACACACGATAGCTGTTGTCCTTCTGCAAAAGGTTGATCAAGGAAATGAAAAGCCTATTGCATTTTTCAACCAAGCCTTAAGAGATGCACCTTTAAAATACCAAATCATGGAAAAACATGCCTATGCCCTTGTCAAAGCCATCAAAGACTTCAGAGTTTATATTTTGTATTCACATGTGATTTCTTATGTCCCAAACTCTGTTGTAAAAGACATATTAAATCAAGAGGGACTAGAAGTAAAAAGAGGCAAATGGATTGCCAGTGTTCTTGAATATGACATTGAGATAAAACCCACAAAGCTGATAAAGGGACAAGGTTTAGCCAAGCTAATGTCCGAAACAAATCTTCAGGCCTTAGACATCAACCAGTTGGACAATGAACAAGAGCTGGCGACTCCACAGATTAGTGAAACCTTTTTACAATCCCCATGGTATGCCGATATTTGCTATGTATTGTTAAACCTGTGTGCTCCCCTAGGATTGTCTAGAACCAAGAAAAGTTTTTTGAAGATGTAAGCTCTAAAGTTTTGTGTCTTAGATGGTGCCCTGTTTTGGAAATATCATGAAGGAATACTACTAAACTGTTTAACCATAAATGAAACCAACAGCATCATGAAAGAGTTCCATGCAGGGGACTGTGGAGGACATCTATATTGGAAGTCCACTGCTGACAAGATTTCAAGGGTTGGTTATTATTGGCCCTCTCTATTGCAGATGTCAAAAAATTTGTTGTCTCATGTCACAAATGCCAAATCTTTGAAGGAAAAAGAAAACTACTCCCTTTTCCCCTGAAGCCTATCTCAATCGAACAACCTTTTCGACAATGGGGTCTTGACTTCATAGATGAAATCCACCCCTCTTCTTCAGGCCAACACAAGTGGATTTTAACAGCCACTGACTATTTCACCAAGTGGATTGAGGCCATCCCATGTAGGCAAGCCAATGACTCGACTAGTATCCAGTTCCTTGAAGACAATATCCTTTCTAGATTTGGCTGCCTTGAAAAAATCATCACTGACAACGCCGTTGATTTCAAATCCAAAAAGATGATCAACTTCTGCCATAAATTTCACATTACCTTGGGCCACTCTTCAGCTTATTATCCTCAAGGTAACGGCTTGGCTGAATCATCCAACAAAAGTCTCATCAACATTATAAAAAAAGTGTTGGAAGAAAACAAAAAGAGATGGCATAGGAAGCTCACAAATGCCCTGTGGGCAAACAGACTTTCAACCAAGAAATCGATTGGGATGAGCCCTTATGAGCTAGTATATGGCATGGAAGCCAGATTTCCTTCATCTTTGGGCATTCCTACTATCAAACTATTACAGGAGATCCAGGCTGAACCAAATGATATTCAAAGAAGAATTAATCAGACCATTCACCTTCAGTAAACCAGAGAGCAAGTGTATGACAGAGCTCAAATTTTGCAGGAAATGCTCAAAATAATGTTTGATAAGGGAGCCAAGGCTGAGGATTTCCGGGTTGGCAGCAAAGTTCTAAGGTGGGATTCACAAAGAGAAGACAAAGGCAAACATGTTAAGTTTGATTTTTTGTGGAAAGGTCCATTCATTATCAGTGCAGTGCAAGGAAACAACACCTATTTCCTCAAATCTGAAGATGGCAACACAGCTGAAGAAGGGCCTGTAAATGGCCGAATGTTAAAACATTATCATGATCCCTTTTGCTGAAAATCTCCCAGCAAGATGATGTATGTACACAAATGTTGGTATATATCAGCATTTTATTTCATTTTGTATATAAAAGTCCAAGCAATAGAGCACGCAGAAGAAAGTAGGCGGTGCTACACAGGTCACAGACACTTCAGTTGAGGGAAAGTGTTGTTCTCATTCCCACAGTTTCAATGATCAGACAGTCAACACTAAAAATTTTCAATTAACAGAAATAATAGAAGATCCAGGCAGTCTGACCTGCTGTTCTTGAATTTTCACAAGGAAAAGCCATCCCCAAGTGGAGCCACTATTAGCCTCCTACTGCAGAATGTTACTCATCTTTCATGATTGACATTTTTATATGCCAAATATGTCATTCTTTGCATGCTGCAATGTTCCATATTTGCTACAGATGCTAGAAAGGGATGCCAAGAGAAAGTGCCAGTTCAAGTGCCACTGTTGTGTTCCAATTTTGATATACTAGTCCATTTTTGAATCATTTCCGGTTATAGGGAGATCCAAACAGTTTAATCTTGGTCTCCCTACGACCTTCTTTCTTCCTCCAAGGACCATGTTTCGTAAATTTTTTGACTGGATCCATCAACAACATCATAACTACAATTCAGTCATCAAATACGTCTGCATCAACCAGTAACTGAGACTCAATCATCACTTTCTGAATAAACCACAACCAAATCAATCAATCACTTTGAAAACCCATTGTTAAATCACAATCAATCTAATCATTTAGAATACCGTCACCAGAATACAGTAACCAAAACCCAAACTAGAACCCAAAACTCTGTAACAACAAATAGAAACAACTGAAACATACTTTATAAAGTATATGCTGCTTCCATGTGTCGAACCTACTTGTATATGTGCTTTTCTCAAAGCCAACTAGCGTATACATCTGAAAATATTAATTCATAATTCTACAGCTATTCCAGGCTTCAGTTATACCCAGATCATAATATTTGCAGAATAACACATGTGTCAGTATTCAGATCTAGACTATACATTATCAAAACACATAATGATAATTCATTTCAAACGTTAAGATCCAGATTCATCATTAGATCTTATCCTTCTTCAGCCACTAAGGTTCATCCTTGGTTTAGATTAAGCACAACACCATCAACCAATAACCTGCATACAAGATCTCACACTTCATCAGATATTCAATACTTGTACACCTGGCCTAATGATCTTCTCCTCCTTTTATAGTTTTAAGCCTTCCTCAATACCATGGAACAAAACCACTTAGGACCAATACCTTGGACCAAATACCTAGGGTCAATACCTTAGACCAAATACCATTGACCAATACCATGGATCAAAATACCATAGACAAAATACCTCAGACCAAAAACTTAGTTTTCCAAGATATACGCACTTTTCCTTCTGTGAAAGTGCATGTGTACGTATAAGTACTTATGGTTAGTGAACCTTTGTGTATACATAGCTTGTTCAAGGTGAACCTATGTATGCCTCTCCTTCTCCATTTTGTGTAGTCTGATTTGTAATTCTTTGGTGTTAACCTGTTGTACTGTGATCTTTCATCTAAGTGAGTTACCATCAAGGACAACACCTGTATCATAATGCCAACATGGGTTTCTAAGGAATACTTCTATCTGAAGTATATTTTATGTTGCAGGGGCTATGTTGGTTATTTGATCTGAAATATTTATGTGCACCTTTAATTCAATGTTGGATCACGATCATGAGACCTCAAATGACTTATCATTGAATGATTTGATATCGGTTCGGCTAGATCTGATTATGTACACCTGTTTTATTCTTTAAATGTCATGATATGGGTTTGTCTAAAGTCCATAATTGCAACAAAGTTATGAGCCAATATTTGCAGATTTGTACGCTGGTTTGTCTCAGTAAAAATGCATGTACACACAGGTTCTACTCTTCGAAGTAGCGTATATAAAAGAAAAGCCTGTTTCTTCAGATCTGACTCATCTATCTAATCAGTTATATTGTTTTACTACTATTTGTCAATGAATTCTTCTTAGATCTGAATGTAAAACTGAATGCATAGGGAGTTTGGTATCTGATTTATTTATTGTATAAGTGAGAAGAGTGATCTCTGTTACTACCTATGTAAAGCTCTATAAATATACAGTATATGGTCAGTATATTGTCGGTTGGTATAAACTTGATTTAGAAGTTTTATATTTTATTAGTTTTGAAGGTATACACAGGTTTGATTACAGGAAATAGCATATACACGTGGTTGGGTTCAGTAAAGTAGTGTATACATTCTGATGCATGATTTTTGAGATTACAGCTGGTTCTGAATGATGATGCAGATTTCTGGGTTCAACATAGTGTTCTGGTGACAATGATCTGATTATTCAGATTAAGTTTCAAAGTCTGATGGGTCTAGTATGAAAATTTGATGAAATGGAGCCTTCATGTTTATTGTTGTGTACCAAGAACATCCAGTCTGAAAATTTATGAAACGTGCTCCGTGGAGGAAGAGAGAAAGGTTGTAACCTTCTGTAGGTCGGCGCCTGCATACTAGTAATCACATTGGCTAGTACAAGAGCTAGCAGGTTGCACCTCCCTTCCAGTAGAAGCTGGAAAATAAGAGAAGGATGTAGCCTTCTGCAGGTGGGTGCCTGCGTACTAGTATGAGTCTACACCACTACAAGATTGTAAATAGATTTTCTTATTATTAAAAGAAGACAGAGACGATAGTAGCAGGTGGTTTTCACCCACATTAGGTTTCCACCTTAAATCTTGGTGTTCATATGTGTTTCTTATGTGTGATGGTTTATTTGTTTTTATTGCTCTATTTAATAAGTTACTGATGCAGTGGTTAAATATCAACACATGATAAATTGTCTAAATCACAAGTTTTCTAGGTGTACACTAGTTTCTCTAATCATAGTTGCGTGTACATGCTAGTTCACTTCACAGAATTAGCGTATATATAATTTTTTTTGAAAAAAGAAAAATTATTGATCAAATAATATTGATTGACTCCCCCTCTTAGTATTATTTCCAACAAGGGGGAATAAAATGAGAGAGACAGAAGGAATTATGGAGATAGATTGAGGGAGGGAGAGATAAAGAAGGATAAAATGAGGGACATAGAGACATATATGGAGGATTGAGCGAGAGAGAGAGAGGGAAAGAGATTTGGAGGGGGGTTATTTTGAAGAACATAATGTGAGAGAGAGAGAGAGATAGAATGCAGAGGGAGATAGAAATAGAGTTGGAGGGGAGAGAGAGGGAGGGAGGGAGGGATTGAGAGATAGAGAAGGATAAATAGAGAGAGAGAGAGAGTTGGAGGGGGAAGAGAGAAAGAGAGGGAGTAAAGGGATTACGAAGAGAGGAGAGAGGGAGGGAGGAGAGAAAAATAAGGAGAGAGAGAGAGAGAGGGAGAGAGAGAGAGAGAGAGAGAGCGAGAGAGTAGAAAGGGGCGAAGAGAGTATGTGTGTGTGTGTGTGTGTGTGTGTGTGTGTGTGTGTGAGAGAGAGAGAGAGAGAGAGAGAGAGAGAGCTAGTTTTAGGGGGGTATATATGGAAGAATAGAAAGATAAAGAGAAGAGGTGAGAGGTAGAGAGAAAGAGAGAAAGAGACTGTGTGTGTGTGATATGGGAGTGAGGGATAGATATACTGCATGTGTGTTTGTGTGTGAGAGAGAGATAAAGAAAGAGAAGATATAGAGAGACCGTGAAAGAGATATAGATAGATATAGAGAGAGGGAGGATGGGGACGGAAAAGGATGGAGGGTGGGAGATATAAGGAAGGATAGAGGTCGAGATAGAGGGAGATAATGGGAATATGATAGATATTTAGAGGGAAATAAGATAGAGATAGGTGGATATAGAGAGACAAATGTATGGAGAAAGTGGAGGTAGAAGAGAGGAATGTTGATAGAGGACAAGAAAGAGAGAGAAAGAGAGGATATAGAGAGAGGATATGTGAGTGAGATACATAGTTAAGAAGGTCGGGATGGAAAAAGAGATAGAGATAGATGAGGGTGAGAGAGTGAGATAGAGTGATGGGGGTAAGAGGGATAGAGATAGTGGGGGAATCATGGATAGGGAGAGAGAGGAAGGGAGATAGGAAAATATGGAGGGGAGAGAGAAGGGGAAGAAGAGAGAAGGGAATAGAAGCAACATGAAAGGGAAAGAGGGGAGTAAAGAGAGGGAATAAGAGAGGGACAAAGAGATATAGATAGAATGAGATAGGAAGGTATATAAAGACCAAAAGGGAATGAGAGATAGAGAGGGAAAAAAATATGTAAATGGAAAGAGATAGAGAAAGCCAATTAGGAGAGGTGAGATAGGGAGAGAGAGAGGGAGGCATGGAGAGAGTGGAGGGTGAAGAGAGAGGAATACTGAGAGAGAGAGAGAGAGAGAGAACATAGGGTGGTGAGATGAAGAGATAAACAAGAAGATAGGGAGGGAGAAAATATATAACTATAGGTGGAAGAGAAAGAGAGGAAGAGAGACAGAAAGAGAGGGAGGAAAAGATAGATATAGAGATAGAGAGAGAAGCAGAGACAGAAACATATAAATATTTAAATGGAAAAGAGAGATAAATATTTTGGTTGGGAGAGAGAGGGAGAGAGAAAGAGAGAGATATGAGGGAAAGGGAGAGAGATAGTGAGTGATTGATGGCAAGATAGAGACAAATATTGAAGAAGAAATAAGGAGACAATCATATATGTAAATGGAAATAGAGAGATAGAGAGTTGGGGGAGATAAGGAGGGCAAATAAATAGGGAGGTGTTGATGCCTCTAAAATCACTACATCAACAACGAGGATAACCACCCGGTTCGGACCTTAGTGCAACTCCTTTTCCATTTGGTGTGGTGGCTCCGACTAGATATTATGGGACCAGTTTACCTTAACAAATGATTTAATGGATGATTGTTTTGTATAATGAAGATGGATAGATGTTTCAACTTATAACTCAAAATATACAAATATAACTATATAACCTAGGTATCTTCTTAACAATGTGATTTCTGATTATTTCTAATAAACAAATAATCATATAGATGGCTTATTCATCAATAGAAAGATGTATTCATGTAATGATTACTTCATTTAAAAAGTTAAATGAATCAATAATAAAATCATATCTCATTCATCCTAATGTATATCGCTGACATATATATTCAAATGATAACAATTCTAAAACCTTCAGAAATGATATGCTAAAGAATTGTTTGAAAAAACAAGCATATATATCATCAATAACAACTTTTAAAAGAAATGTTTATTCACATAAGTAGATAAGACAAAAACAATAATAGGAATACTGCATGCATTTGAATCCTTCTGATGTAAACAACACTTTGATTCCACTTTCTTGTTTGAGAAAGTCTTCCAGAAAAAATAGAAGTGCAAGTCTTGAAAAAGCTTCTTTCAGAAAAATGCAGAACCTTGCTCCACTATTGATAAAAAAATATTTAGAAGTACAGAAGTGCAACTTCTTAACTTAAATATTATACAAATTGAGGACCTTTTATTAAAAGACATGAAAGGGTTTAAATAATCAAAATAAAAACAAACTATCAATAATAATTGTTGTGAGATGTTAAAACTACTAATATGAAAATGTAGGATTTGATATAAAAATAATAGTGTGATAGTGATTGAACTGATACATTGAATCTACTTCCTCTCTTGCGCTTGCAACTAACAAATTGCAAGCATTGGCTGGATTTTCGGAGGGTGACTCATGCTGGAATGTAACTGGGTTGTGTACGTGGCATCAGAGAGTTCAGGAACCATGTGGTTGACTGCGTCAGAGAGGCATTTGATGGGCGTATGTTGGCTATGTGGGTTGACTAAGAAAAACCAAAATGCATCCCATGTCAAATTTTGCACCTCTTCGATTTGTTTTTCTCTACTTGCCAGGTCCTGTTTCCATTGATCTTCTAATGCTTTTGCTCTTGGGAGTTTTCCTAGATAGAAATTGTAGATCAAACTAGCCATATATAAACTGTCATTTACTAATTCGATTACACCGTTCATTGCAGCCCTCACTCTAGAAGTCGCTCATTCGGCTTTTATTAGCTGTGACTCCCATTCCGAAAACAATATTTCCTTGTGCGATTCTTGTATTTTTGGAAAATTGGTAGCCATGGCTTCTTCTGAGTTTTGCCAAGAGAGAAAATTTGTCATCTTTACATCTACTTTTTCAAATTCCAGTCTAGTGTAAACTGCCTTTTGAATTAGCGATGCAAAGATAACGCACAATGGGTCAGCCAATGATATATTATGGCAAAGGATTTTTAACTCTCGGGATAAGGCTTTGGTTACTTCCAAGGCTTCTTTCCTAGATTCACTAACCTTTGGATAACCATTGAACTTTTCTATCTGTAATGGAAGTTGTGCAATTTGATCTTCTTTAGCCTTCTTTTCTTGCTGAATTGCCATCTAAAGCCTACTTAGTTCTTGAGACAACTTTTGTTGTTTCTGGAGAGCCTTCTAATCAATCTTCTGCTTCTCTAGATTCAACTATTCTCTTAGTTGCTCATTTTGTTGTCTCTACTCTGCTAGTTGTTGTTCAAGGTGACTAATCCTTTGCTATTCTTTTGTTATGCTCTTAACCTGCAAATGATACCCAAATACAGAATATGCGAAGAAAAGAGACCCAAAACACAGAATATGCGAAGAAACGATACCCAGAACACAGAATAGCAATGATTTTATTATTCAAAGAGTAATGTTCACTTTCCTCTTCGAGGGGGCAACCTTCAATAGAGTAGAGCTCGATTACAAAATAAGACACGATGCTCCTCACAGGGAGTTTCTATCCTTTATATATGACTCCTACGTGCAATACCACGGGCCAATACTGCGTATTACTAATACCATCTATCTAATACTACGGCCCATTTGCAACTAACTGTGGTTCCGTTATTAATTGCGGATTAACCACTTACAATTATTAATATGGGCTTTATTGACTCTTGAATATGACGTGGTCCCCTTACATAGATAAGGGGGTTAGGGTGGGACCCTAACATGCCCACCCCCTTAAGACTAGCCTTGTCCTCAAGGCTGAAGCTAGGGAAACTGCTGCAGAATAGTGGCTGGCTCCCAAGTTGCATCTTCTGGAGAGGTGTCTTTCCATTTGACTAGGACTTCCTTAATCATGCTGTCGCACAGTTGCTTGACTCGTGTGTCGAGGACCTGTTCCGGTTGAAACCAGATGGATCCTTCTTCGTCCAATTCCGGTAGACTAGTCTGAATTCTACAATTTTTCCCAATCACTTTCTTGAGGGATGAGACATGAAAAACTGGATGGATTTTTGCAGTAGGTGGCAAAGCCAACTTGTAGGCCACTTCTCCAATGCGTTGAAGTACTTGATATGGTCCGTAGAATTTGGGAGAGAGTTTTTTACATCCCTTGTCTTTGAGTGAAGTTTTCTTATATGGTTGGAGCCATAAAAAGACCTGATCCCCTTCTTGAAATTGGCGTTCTGAGCGATGCTGGTCTACCTGTTGCTTCATGCGGTTCTGAGCTTGATGAAGATTCTCTCGAAGATCGGCGAGCATAGTTGTGCGATGTTGTAGGAGTTGATCCACTGCCTGGAATTTTGGGCATCCCTTGAGATATGAAGTAGGGGAAGGCGGGAGTTGACCATATACTGCTTCATAGGGAGTCATTTTGGTAGTGGCATGATAGTTGGTGTTATACCACCATTCTCCCAAAGGTAGCCACTATACCCAAAGGTGTTGTTTTTCTGAAGTAAAACACCTAAGGTAGGTTTCTAGACATTTGTTGACGTCTTTAGTTTGACCATCTGTTTGCGGATGGTAGGAAGTACTGAGTTTTAGTTGAGTGCCTTGTATTTTGAAGAGTTCCTGCCAAAAATTGCTAGTGAAGATCGGGTCGTGGTCGGACACAATAGAAATGGGCATGCCATGCAATTTGAAGGTCTGATCCATGAAAGTTTGAGCAACCAAGGTTGGTGTAAATGGGTGGGGAAGAGCAGAGAAATGAGCATACCTCGACAATCGGTCCACAAACACCATGATGACTGACTTGTTCCCTGACTTTGGAAGACCTGTAATGAAATCCATAGAAACCTCCGTCCAAATTGATGCCGGAATGGGCAATGGTTGTAATGTGCCTGGTGTGTTGATGGTTTCCCCTTTGTGGCGTTGACAAACATCGCATTCGGTTATGAAGGTAAGGATGTCCTTTTTCATGTCTGTCTAGAAAAATGATCTTCTGGTGGGAGCATACGTCTTGTGAAAGCCCGAATGTCCTGCAATGGGAGATGAGTGCATCTCTGCCAAAATGCAACTTTTGAAGGTGGATGTTGGTGATAGTACGACTCTGTCCTTGTAGCGAAGAATATCATCTTGCCACAAATATCCCTTGGTGGAATGTGGATCTGCGTATAATTGAGAAATGAGTTGGGAGAGCTCGAGGTGTGAAAACCATTCCCTGCGAGCTTCTTCAATCCATTCTGGAATGGGGAGGGAAATAGCTAGCAGGGTACTTTCCTCCTCAAATTGGCGAGATAGTGCATCGGCTACCCTATTGTCTTTCCCTTTCTTGTAAATGATCTCATAATCATATCCCAGCATTTTGGCTAGCCATTTATTTTGTTGTGGGGAGGATAGGCGTTGCTCCAAAAAATATTTAAGACTGTGATGATCTGTGCGGATTTGGAAATGTCGCCCCAATAAATAAGGTCGCTAGGTGTCGACTGCATGTAAGATGGCCATCATTTCCTTCTCATATGTAGATTGGCCCTGATTCTTCCCACTGAGTTGTTGGCTTGTGAAGGACAACGGTCGCCCTTCCTGCATTAAAACCGCGCCAATACCTGTCCCCGAAGCATCACATTCAATGACAAAAGATTTGGTGAAGTCAGGTAGTGCTAAAACTGGAGTGGAACTCATGGCATTTTTTAGAGCTGTAAAGGCCTGTTGGGCTTCCTCATTCCAGAAGAATGAATTTTTATTTAGGAGTTGGGTGAGGGGTTTCGCTATGCGACCATAGTTGCGGACAAATTTACGATAATAGCCTGTGAGACCCAAAAATTCCTCGCAAACTCTTCAAGGTCTTAGGTTGAGGCCATTCCTGCATTGCTTGGATCTTTTTGGGGTCCACCTTGACACCCTCATGCCCCACAATGTGGCCCAAATACTCTACCTCTGCCATGCCAAACGAACACTTCGACATCTTGACAAATAATTTATGCTTGCGGAGCAGTTGCAAGAGTAGATCTACATGCTGAAGATGTGCGGCCCAAGTGCAACCATAGATGAGGATGTCATCGAAGAAGACAAGGAAAAATTTCCTGAGAGTTTGAGAATGTGGTTCATAAGGCTCTGAAAAGTAGAGGGGGCATTACAAAGACCAAATGGCATGACCAGGAATTCATATTGGCCTTCATTAGTTCTATAAGCAGTCTTGGGGATGTCGACTTCCTTCATGCGAATCTGGTGGTAGCCTGAGGGAAGATCCAGCTTCGAGAAAAATTGAGCCCCATTGAGTTCATCCAGCAAATCATCAACCACCGGGATGGGAAATTTGTCTTTGACTGTCAACTTATTGAGGGCCCTGAAGTCAGGACACATCTGCCACTCCCCATATTTCTTGAGCACCATGACCACTGGGGATGAATAAGGACTGATGTTGGGATGAATGACCCCTGCTTCCAAAAGTTCCTTTATGGTTTTTTCTATTTCATTCTTTTGGGTGAACGGATATCTATATGGGCGCACATTTGGGGGTTGGGCCCCTGGAACCAAGGTGATGCTATGATCATGTTCTCCTCGCGAGGGTGGAAGCCCTTGAGGCTTCTCAAAGACCAGCATATGGTTATTTAAAATCTGTTGCATCTCAGGATGAAGTGGCGGCGGCTTGGTTTCGACTACCTGGATGGCATTAAATTGAGCTACAACTCCATGATTGCCCTTTTTTAAAAAAAATTCCATCCTATGCGAGCTGATGATAGAGGGGGCTCCCACCTGGAGTCCTCGGAGGGTATGTGTGTGGTTGTTCTTCTTAAAACTCATATACAACTCCTAGAAATCCATTGTGATTGGCCCAAGAGTGCGGAGCCAGTCAGCGCCGAGGACAAT
>APFE030663273.1:0-53137 GCA_000404065.3 Pinus taeda
AACGACCTCTAACCATCATAGCTTCTGATGCAGAGGTTTCAGAATGCGACTTCCTCCTTGTTTCTTCCGATAATAAGGATGCAACTACATCATCAAACTCAATAGTTTCTGATGAACTAAGACTTATAGAAGTAACAAAATGATCCCATGACACGGGCAACGAGCACAATAAAGTAATAGCTTTATCCTCGGATGCTATTTTTACTTCTATGCTTTGTAATTGCACAAGAAGAGTATTAAAAGCATTTAAATGATCAGCAATCGATGTACCTTCCTTCATTCACAAACCGTACAACTGTCGCTTTAAGAGAATCCTATTGGTTAAGGATTTGGTCATGTATAGTTTCTCCAGTTTTGTCCACAAACCAGCAGTTGTTGTCTCTGACACAATATTAAACAAGACATCATCAGCTAGACACAGTCAAATAGCACTAATCGCTCTTTGATCCATCTTGGCCCACTCACTATCTGTGATGTTGTAAGGCTGTTTGGCCTTGCCCAACAACGCCTTTGCCATGCCATGTTGGACAAGTAAATCATGCATTTTTACCTTCCAGATCTCAAAATTATTCTTGCCATTAAATTTCTCAATTTCAAACCAGGCACTTTGAGTTTTCACCATTTTTGTATCAAAAAAGCACAGTAATCTCCAATACCAACGTTTAAATACCAGCAATTAAAAAACAATTGCCTATGCCTTTGTTTGTACACAACAAAAAACTGCCTACGCCTTTGCTTTTACACACAAAAAAAATTCGCTGTGAATTACAATAAAAAAACGTTCCCTACTTCTGGCTCAAAAATCTGCAATATTCATGCGCACTTAGATGCCTTTTTTTTACACCAAAAAAAAACTTTTTGCCCGTGCAAAATTGCATCCCTTCCATTTTGTCTATCCAAGTTTTAAATCAGCGTATGGTGGGAGAAGACTAGTTTGATAACTTGTGGGACTCTAATATAGTGTCATCGTGTCTTAAAGATATTTCGGCAGGCTTGGCTCCGAATCCCCAAGCTACAGTTGAATTATTATAATCGCAGGAACAAATACCAACACTGTTGGAATACTTATGTAAAATCACAGTCACCCACAATACCTCCGATTCATTGTTCAAATTCTTGGAGGCCTAATCATAAACAGCGCCCCATACTATCCAACAAAGACCGATGCTAATCATTTGTAGATGTTATATTCGCATGCTTATGATAGCTTTACTGTTTTTCACTGTATATATTTCTTTCAATAGAACAGATCCCATTGTTTCATGGCATTTTGGTTCCAACAGGTTTTTTTTTTATCTCGTCTACAAAAACAAGAAGGACCCCAATACCACGGTCATAGGATTCGAGAATGGCAACAGAAGAGTCTGGGTACAGCAGATGATGAAGGTAACAGCAGACAAAAGAAAACTTTTCGCAGATTTTCCTTTACTTTACCTCAAGCACCTTTGCGGTCCACTAGCGCTCCCGCAACAGCTCCAAATGTTATACGCACCAGCACCAGCTCTTCACGCAGAACTCCACTAGGTATATCAGCTCCAGCACGTACACGGATAGAAATAGGTGACTGTATCTCTCCATGCAGGTTTTGATCAGCTCGAGCACACACACGCAGCAAAAACAAATGACCTTTACGCAGCACCTTCAGGCTCCCTCAGCGCTCCAGCACAGCGAGCGCTGCAACTTGAGCTCTGATACCACTTGTTGGTCCCAGATGCACAGCTTAATCAAATAAACACACGGCAGAATAAATCAAGGACATAAAACACAAGAGTTTAACGTGGTTCACCCAACCAATCTGGGCTACACAACATAGGCATCGGTAGTTTATTAATCAAAACGGGAGATTACATCAAGAAATCCTTACAAAACTCTGACACACTCTTAGCCAACATCCAAATGATTGCATGTTATATACCATAGAGAATCTAACAGCCTCATTAACTCACTCACATCAAATATAGGAGACATTAATCACCTCCCAACAACCTCGAGCTAATCTATGAACTAAATTTCTATTGTTGTAATGAGCTGAGATTTTGCCTATCTTATTTCAAACAGAAAATCTCAACAATTTCCTAGGATAAATCATCAACTTTGTGATAAACTCACAAAACATGGAGGAAAGAGAAGTTTGAGCCAAAAGTAGTCTTATAAATTAGATGGAATTAGCGTCGAATGACAATTACCAACTTTCGTAGATGTAAAAATAAGAAAAGACGAGAAAATTGAAAGTGTGAAGAGGAGAAAAGATGAAACACTTTGGCATAATAAAATTATTCTAATCTTAGAAGAATTCATAATAGTTAAAAAAGTTGGTTAGATTGAGAAACAATAATATCGATTTATAAAATTTCAGAAAGTACTTAAAAATCATATTTATCCATTAGATATACCAATCGAATAACATGGAAGGTGGGGAACTATAAGGAAATGGTCATTTTCTCATTCTGAATTTTCTCTTAGCTATATATAATATGTATATTGAGAAACAAGAATTATGAGTAGGGATCACATGTGCAAGTTATAATGATGATGCATATTCTTCTAACGTGTTGAGACAAGGAATGGTCAACTAAAAAGACTTGGAGCTATTTAAACAAAGACTATGATTAGGGATGGGGATCACAAGTTAATTTCGTTTCATTGTGTCCTTTCCATTGTTTTAAAGTACATTTCCCACGACCATTTTTTTTAAGGATAATTTCAAAGACATATCTAACCATGTTTTTAATCTATTACCATTATTATGGGAAGTATTTTAGAATACAATGATTTTTTGAGCATATTCTTATTATTTAATGGGAATTATTTTAGAATACAATGATTTTTTGAGCATATTCTTATTATTTAATAGTTGAGATTAGTATGAAAAAATGACTTTTTGATTAATTCTTTCGATATGTTATCTCATTTAATAAGGTTACTTTTAAATTAAATTTTCCTTTTTTTCTTTAAATTCACATCAATGTCATGCCGTGAGGCATCACTCTCCAGAATAAATGTTTTGTTCAAATTAAACATGTTGAATGTAAGAGTCTTACACATCCTCCTTAAGATTTTAAAAATATTTTGTATTTTGTGGCTTCTCTTGTGGAATCTATACTTCAAAATCTATAATATACTATACATGATAATTTATTACTCTATCTAGATTGATCTACCAGTGATATATATCATGTCAAATATCCTTTTAGATTACCTGCTGAATCCCAAACCAAAAAAATTAACTACCAAAACAATATGATACCAAGAAACTTCGAAAAGGATAATTACATCATCTCATCTCTGCACAGTGGACAGGAAAGTTGTCGTTTAAACCATAGAAAGATGCAACATTCGTGAAAAAGATGGTTGCAGCGCAACTTTATTGCGGGTTCTTCAGTGCGATATGATTCATGACAAACTGAACATAACTCATCGCTCTGACTCTCCGAAACACTAATTATTTCAGAAGAGTCAACAGCGGCGATAGAAGCAGCTATAGGATGACTGCTATGGCGGCTAATATACTGCTCTCTCAACCGAGGATAAAGATAAAAAATCTCACGAATGATTTTAATTGAAGGGGTATTACTGTTGTCCTCCGAAAGCCTCAAGACACGCTGCCCATCAGCAAAACTGCCACTCCATACAATATGTTGGCACCACACGTCTCCCTCTGGATGGCTCCAATCAGTTATAGATTGAAACAAAACAACGTTAACATCTCCAACCATTGCAGACCTGATATCGTTTCGATCAGTAATGTCATCCAGGGGAAACCATTCGTATTCCCCGGGCACCAGGAAACCATCTATGTCACTTAAATCCACATTTTCCCAAATATCGTCCAAACGCCACAGACTCATGTTGTTTCGTGTACATCTAACGACTATGCCAGATATCGGGTGTCTCGGAACACGCAATTCCCTTGTCGCTTGGGAAGATTGGGCTGCTGGACTTGGCTCTGGCCTCATGGCAAGTCCTGATAGCCCGGAAGAAGATCCTGCACCTTCTGAACCGGATACAGTGGGTCGCGTAAGATATCGATTAATTACATTAAATATGGCTGTCGCATAAGATAACCTAAGATCATTTCCCTGAAGGTTAATATTGAAGTTATTTCGTGTTTCCTCCATTTCCACGCCCTTAGAAAGATTTTCGATAAGATAAAATATTCTAATCTCAGAACTATTTGTGAAGAGATCGAAGTTTTTAAGGTGAGTTGTTGAGCTGGTGGGACATATATATGATATGTTAGGGGTAGATTAATACTCAACGACATGGACCGACATCAATAATGTTATTAGATTGGGTAATGTGATTTAATTACCTTCAATAATATAAACTTTTATAGATGTGATACGCGGCTAAGTTAACTATTTGTATTTTTAAATTAAGGTGTACTAAGTTTGTGCGATACATAATTATGGATATAATAACACAACCATGCCTCATTATCATAAGCTTATTTGCCTATAAGCAATGGGTAATGTCATTGATTGGCATATGAGTACAATGACATTTATTAATGTCGATGTCTTAGTTGAACCTACATATGGGGATGATTAAGATCATGATATTAGTGTTAAATGCGTTCAATTTATGGGTAAGGATAATTTATTAATGTTTGTATATATTTGATTGTGGTTGATAATGATTGTGGAGAATTAACTATAGTTTACTATGATATATTATGTTTGGCTATCATTCACCATTTTTATTAATGTTGGATCATAGTTGAGTATGGTTTAGTATGTTAGCCATAGCCGATCATTGTTTTTTATAATAGATTATGGTTGTTTATGCTAATAATAGATGGCCATTGTTGACCATGGATTGACTATGGTTTTAGAAGGTTTACTATGGTGAGTATAGTTCACTAGATAGGGCCATGGTTGATCATGATTGATGGTCATTAAGTATGATTAACAATGTTTAACTATGGTCAACAATGGTGACTAGAGTCAATTATGGATGAGGATAGTCAATAATGCTAACCAAAGTTAAGTATAGGATTCCATAGCTATCTATGGTCAACCGTAGTTAGCTATAGTCAATGATAGTGCCCATAGTTGACTATGGATGACCACATTAACTATGGTTGGCAATGGTTGACCATGGTAAACTATGGTGACTATGCTTGGTCGAGGATCACCATGATTTCTCTTTGTCGAAAACTATTAACAATGGTTGGCTATGGTGAGTATGATTATTCAAAGATGACCGTGCTTACTCATGGTTGGTTCATGTTAACCATGGTTCACCATGGCTCGCTAAGATTGACATGGATGACTATGGTCAACGTTAGTCTGTTGGAGGTACTACACACCTACGAACTTCATTACTGGCAGATGCAGACACTTAGTTAGAGCATGTGACTACATGCAAGATCCTTTATGCATGATTTACTCCCTGCTTTGCTCCTCCTTTCACTTCGCAACTCACTAGTTCTTCTACATGATTTACTCCCTAATTTTCTCCTCCTTTCACTCTGCAACTCACTAGTTCTTCTACATGATTTACTCCCTGATTTTCTCCTCCTTTCACTCCACAACTCGCTAGTTCTCTCCAGAACTTGTTATAGGTGTTGAGTCCTCTTATTAATCACCACTATGGCACATTACCTTGGGGTCTTCACCAGTAATGCTATATCATGAGCATTGTAACCTATTTTCTGAATCAATCATTCTTTTTTGTTCTTTGGATCCTTTTAGTGTTTTTTTCTCTGCAGAGTTGTGTGTTCAACCTTTACTAGCTAGATTCACCTATGTAGGTTTTCTAACACATTTACATGGTATCATAGCCCACAGGTTGCTATATAAAAGGAACACCAGTACTTTATTGTAGGTATTACAGCTTGGAGATCGAAGATCAACAAAAAAATGGAGTTTCCCAAAGCATCGATCCTAACACCATACAACTGTCATGAATGGGAGGACCAAATGGCTCAATACCTTTGTCAGAAAGGGTTGTATAGGATTACCATGGCTGTAGAATTTGAATCCACTTTAGCCATAGAGAAATCCAAGTACCTCAACCACATGGATGAGGCCCATGGATCCATATGCATGTGCATCTGTCGAGAGTTGCAATTTCATCTATCTGCCTGCAATACTCCCAATGAGATTTGGAAAAAAGTTGAAGAACTCTACGGCAAATAGGATGAGATGAAAGGACATCTACTCAAAGTGGAGCTGCTCTCATTGGATCCATGGAACTATGGCAGAATTCAAGACTTCTTTCACTCAAATATAATGATCTATTGCTACAACTGAATGGTTGTGGAATTAACAAATCCAAGTAGGAGAGTCACCATGTTCTCTCTATTATGTCAAAGCTCAGACCAGAATAGTCCTTCTTTGTGTCTATATTTCATTTAGTAAGGCTCGCAACAGGTAAATCCTACATTATTCCTTCTCTTAAAGAGTTCATGGATTCCCTCACTTTTGAGCAAGATAAAATCATTTGCATGGGGAAAATCAAACCTCCAAAAGCACATGCACTTGCTATGCATGATGGCAACCATAATAAAAATCACAGATCTGATTCAAATCAGAAAAATCAGCAACGAAAAGGCAAGGGAAAAGCACATTCCCATCCAAAGAAGGAAGGGTACACCAAGTCTTTCAGTGACTCCTCCAGCTCCAGAAATGAGAAAGGGAAGAAAGGAGACAAATGCACCTACTATCGCCGAGGATTCCATCTGTAGTCCTCCTCCATGAAGAAACAAATTGACCAAATGGTAGAAATACTTCAGAAGCACAGCCTTGGGGACCACATCCGTCAGGGTGCCAAGAAGAAAACTGAGGATCCGCGACACAGGAAGGGTAACAATTTTCATGCTTTAGTTGCAATAAACTCTTCCCCTGATGCATGGATTATAGATTCTGGTGCATCACATCATATGGCTACTGCAAAGGAATTCTATTACTCTTTGGATGCATGCAAAAGACCTCCCATGCTCATGGGAGATGACTGACCTATTGAGGTCACCGGAAAAGGTAAAGTGGAACTTTTACATGGAAGCTTGGAAGATGTGCTTCATGTTACAAAACTTTCAGTAAACCTACTTTTAGTTTATCAGATTGCTCATTCCAACATTGGAAAGAGAGTGGAATTCACTCTAGATGTAGTGAACATATATAACCTACATAACAGCTACAAAATTGCAATTGGTGAGGTAAACAATGGAGCTAGACTGTATACATTTTCTGAATTTATTGAATCTGTATCCTCCTTATTGCCTACACATGTTGATGATAGTAGTAGGATTTGGCACAAGAGGTCTGGTCACTTCAATTATAGGTATATGCAACAGCTAAGCAAGAATGAGATGGTGGAAGGCTTGCCAAATATTAGTTTCTCCAAAGTAGTTTGTGAACAATGTGTCCTTGGCAAACATCCTAGAGAAACATTTGACACTGACAAGACTCACAGAGCATCCTCTCCTCGAGATCTAATCCATAGTGACCTCATGCGGACTTTTCCTCATCCTTCCATCAACAAAGCAAGGTATGTTCTTACATTTATTGAGGATTTCTCATGGTATACTTGGGTGTATCTTCTAAGGGAGAAATTTGAAGTTTTTGCGCACATTGAAGATTTCGAATCACTAGTTAAGACATAATCAGAGAGAAAGATTAAAGCCCTCCGTACAGATAATGGGGGAGAATATGTTAACACAACACTTTAGAGCCTTTGCCTTGAGTCCCACATACAGTTTCAACACACAGTTCCATACACTCCACAACATAATGAAGTTGCTGAGAGAAAGAACTGATCTCTCAAAAAGATAGCTTCCTGCATGCTGCATGCTAAGTCACTACCTCATAAGCTATTGGCTAAAGCACTTAATTGTGCTAACTACATCTAGAACATATCTCCTCATAGTTATGTCAAGGATCAGACCTCGTTTGAGGCATGGAGCAGCACTAAACCGGAGGTAACCCATTTCTGTGTTTCTAGCTCCCAAGCATGGGCTAGGATCCCCACTGAAAAGAGGAAAGCTCTTCATCCATAGAGCATTGAGTTCATATTTGTTGGATACCCTGATGGTTTGAAGGGATACTAACTCCTGATTTGCTCTATGGACAAGCTCATCATTGAGCGAAGTGTGAAATTTTAGCAAAGTCTCTCATTTGCACCTCAATTGCCACCTGCAGATAAATTTAATCTACCTCATTTCCGAGATGATGACACAATACACTCAGATGCAGATATAGAGCATGCAGATGTGAAGATAGAGTATTTATATACAAATCCAGTGCATGCACATGATAATCCACATCGAAGCCCAGATCGGGCTACTAGTAGTGAATCAACTTCCCCTGTCATAAATCAGAGAACAAGGAGCTTAAGTGAGATATATGGACAATACCACCTAGGTGTAACAAATGGTCTTTTTGGACATAATTCTTATCCATAGAGGACTAGCTTAGAGTTTATTAAGCCTCCTCTTGCCCTCTCTGCCACTGAACCAATGCCATCTGGACATTGTCATTTGGTTCAACCTTCTCATCCATAGTGTTATGTTGAGGCTACTGGGCATCCCTCTTGGGAGTCCTCCATGGAGGAGGAGTATAACTCCCTCCTCTAGAACTGGACCTGGGATCTAGTCCCCCTTCCTTCAGGAAGGAAACTTGTCTGATGGAAATGGGTCTACAGGACCGAGAGTGTTGGAGATGGGGAAATCACCAGATAGAAAGCCAAGCCAGTAGCTAAAGGCTTCGAGCAAGTGCTTGGCATTGATTATGATGAGACTTTTGCTCTAGTAGAAAGGATGGATTTCATACACCTTGCTCTTACCATTGCGGTTGTCGAGGAGTGGGATGTACATCAGATGGATGTGAAGAATGCCTTTCTTCACAGAGACCTATCTGAGGAGATCTACACGGAGTAGCCACATGGTTTCATTCAGGATTCATCTTTGGTCTCCATACTGAGGAAATCTCCCTACGCCCTTAAGTAGGCCCCGAGAGCTTACTATGAAAATATGGATTCTTCTCTCTTATCACAAAACTTTGAAAGATGTGAGTCTGATCCAAATGTTTACATGCTCAGGAAATATGATTCTCTTCTTATCTTAGTTTTGTATGTGGATGATCTCCTGATCACCGGCAGCTCGGCTTCAGCCATTGCTGTAGTCAAGAGGGCCTTGCATGACAGGTTCTTGATGATGGACATGGGCCCTTTACACCTCTTTCTTGGTCTTGAGATCAGCCAAGATGCCACAGGCATCAAACTCTCTCTGGCTAAGTATGCACGGGATCTCCTCAAGATATTTCATATGACTGACTACAAGCCAACACCAAATTATTTTCTATCTAGGGTCTGCCGTGAGGATGGAGGTGACACTCCATTATTTGACAATACTCTCTACTGATAGCTAGTGTGGAGCTCACTATACCTCACCCACTCCAAACGAGATCTGTCATATGCAGTAGGGGAAGTTTCCAGATACACACAGGAGTTGCATGACCTACACTAGAATTCTACGAAGCGCATCCTTCAATATGTGCAGGGCACCATCAATTTCGGGATTCACTATGTAGTAGGCATTGCATTGAATCTACGTATTTTTATTAGGTAGGTGACAACATTGATCACAAGTCCACCTATGGATATTCACTCAGTCTAGGGCCTAGCCCTATCTGTTGGTCGAGCAAGAAGCATGTTGTTATTGCTCTCTGTTCAGTTGAGGCTTAATACAGAGAAGTATTCAACATCATCATGTAGGTTTTGTGGCTACAACATTTCCTCACTTTGTTGGTTGTCTAGTTCCACCAACCCATTGTCATCTGGTGTGACAACCAGAGCACTCTCAAATTTTGCACGGATCGAGTCCAGCGGTAACAGATGAAGCACACAGAGAGCCATATGGACTACATTAGATACTTATTACATAATCAGGTCATTGATTTGTAGTTCTGTCCTTCAGCAGAACAAACTACAATGATCTTCACCAAGACATTCACTCAGAAGAAGTTTCACTCTCTACACGATCGTCTTGGAGTGAAGGACATAGTTCCTTAGCAACTGTCTTTTCTTCCTCTTTTCTTTTGATTACATTGTATTTTGAGGGGTGTTTTTCCCATGTGGTTTTCCCTCTTTCGTCAATTTTAGTACAAGTTGCACTGTATTTTGGGTGACCTTTAGCCTTAATTGTGAGGGCCCATTTCCTATTTTTCCCCGTAGTGGTGTTCAGGGGGGGCATTGGAGGTACTACATGCCTAGGACCTTCATTACTAGAACATGCAGACACTTAGTTAAAGCATGGGACTACATGCAAGATCCTTTATGCATGATTTACTCCCTCATTTGCTCCTCCTTCCACTCTGCAACTCGCTAATTCTTCTGCATGATTTAGTCCGTGATTTTCTCCACCTTTCACTCGACAATTGGCTAGTTCTCTCCAGAACATGTTGTAGGTGTTAATTCCTATGATTAATCACCACTATGGTGCACTACCTTGGGATCTTCATCCAACAATGCTATATCATGAGAACTGTAACCTATTTTATGAATCAATTAATCTTTTTTGTTCTTTCGATTCTTTTAGTGTTTTTTCATTGGAAAGCTGTGTGTTGAACCCTTACTAGCTAGATTCATTTGTGTAGGTTCTCTAACACATTTACATAGTCAACCATGATCAATCATGGTTTGACTATGGGTGAAAATCATTTGACTATAGGTGAACTTGGTTCAACCAAGGTGACCATGGATGCACATGGTTAACAAGTTTGACAATGATCGACCATAGTTTATAAAGATAGATTATGGTTGTCCACGTTGACAATAGATGGCCATGGTTTTCCATGTTCCATGATTGTGGCCTATATTGACCATCTGTGACCATTCTAAGTATGGTCGCCTCTGCTGAGCATTGTTAAGAATGGGTTGGTGATGGTATTCCAAGCGTGACTATGGTGACTATAGGTGAGAAAATATCATGATTAACCTAGGTTTGCCAGGGTTTACCATGGTTGATTATGGTTAACTAAGGGTGACCATGGTTGACCATGGATGGGCATCGTTACCTATTATTAACCTAGTGACTACAGTCAATTATGGTTTACCATGATGACCATGGTTAACTTTGGTAACCATAGCTAAACCTACTCAACCACTATGACCATAGTTGATTAGGTTCACCATATTTACTATGCCCAACCATGGTGGTTATTGGTTGGTTATGGTTTCCCAAGGTTGGTTATCGCCAATCCTAATAAACCATGAACAACATTGGTTAACAGTGATCAATCATATCAATCATGATCAATTGTGGACTACATGGTAAACTATGATCAACCATGCTCATTTTTACTAATCATAATCACCCATAGACATTATGGTCAAACCTAGTTGTTAGAATTATATTCACTACTCAGGGGGAGGGGGTGAATTACTAGTCATGGCCTTTGTATCAAATTTTCACCAAAGTAAAACTTTTCCTCAATGTCTATTACCCATGCACATTCACAATATTACTTCATCAAAACATATTAGGAACAATAATCTGAAATCATAACAACCTGAGAAATTACCATGAGAAACACAACTATGCACACACAAGAACAAAATTATTCATGTTGGAAACCCTCAGCAAGAAAATTACCTTATTTTTGTTGCACTTATCAAAACATATATTAATGCTCTAAATAAATTTACATGGATTATCTTACAACCATAAGCGGGAAGACTTCGATTCCTCTATGGCAAATGGGCATCCATCAATTTAAAAATTTGTTTCTCTCATGGATCTATGGACCAACATCTGTTGGGACCTCCCACCACAAACAATGCACGTCCACTGCCCAACTCAATTGGATAGAGAAAGCTCTTTGTACTATGAATCATACAAATCATTGTATATATTGAAGCCTCCATACCTTCAATTCCTCCATGTGAATCACGTTCATATATTTTTAAACTCGGTTCTCAATTCGCCCAACATGAGCAACCCAACATCTCTACCATTCTGTTCATCAAATCTGAATCATAAATCCAAACCAGACAAGGGAATTCTTCACTACTTCACACACTGAAACATTGCTCACAAACACATCACAAAGCTACAAAAATTCTTCCACAACCAACAGACAAATTTTGAATCTTCTTCCCAACTCTATCTCTAATTTCCACTCACGAATCTCACATATATTCATCCATAGCATATGTAAGCAACTACTACATTCTATACTCACTCACAATGCTCTCACACTAGCATACTCACTCATTCTCCAAGCATCAAACCAAATAGAATTAAGGTATTCCTCTATTTATCAAATTTGTATGTTGAGATACTCAGTAAATGCTATAGGTTATGGAAGAATCAACAAATACTTTAACACACTTTAGATTTGGTTGAGAAAGAATTCTTGACCAAATCAATGTTGGGTCCCTATAATACTAGTGATTACCCCATTACTATTGTAGTTATACCCCTTATTAATATTATTGTGCCCCTATTTCCCCCATATTGTTATTACTGTGCCCCATGGAATCCCTCTATTGTTATTTTTGTGGCTTTATATTATTATTGTTAGGTCGGCTAGATTATATTGTGACTCCTTACACTCCCATATATAGAAAGGAGGTTTTTTCATTTGAATCATCCAAGAATTGTTCATTTATGTAATGTAAAGGAGGTTGCCCCCTCGAAGAGGCTCAATTCTCAGGCATTGATCTATCTTTTCTATCTTTTTCTTGAGCTGGTTTCATAACATTTGGTATCAGAGCTTTGGATTCTAGGGTTTCGCAGCTCCAAACAGGTCATCATGGCATTTTCGCAATAACTTTTTTTTTTGTGAGGTTTCAGAAGCTAAAAAAAAACCCATTTGAGAAGACATCGCGCTCAATCTCGGGTCCGAATTTCAGAGCGTTTTGCGCTATATTTGCGGAGATATGATCTGATGAAGTTGGTCTTTTTGTAGACTCTTGAATTACATTCCAAACAGGTGACTTCGGGAAAATCATCATAACTTTTTCTCTGAGCATTGGATTGAAATTTTGTAAGAAGGTGCAGAAAGAGGACAGACTGTAGTTTCTTGTATATATTTTTTAGATCCAGAAGACGAAACAGGGACTCGTGGCACATCGTACAAGTTCGCCCTATTGAACTAGTCCATAATCAGGTCATTGTGGGAGATTTCACATAACTCTTCCTTGGAGAATCCAATTTGGATCAGACTAGTGGCATTGGAAAGAGGAAACAGAGGGCTACTGTAGGTCACAATTTCAGAACTGGATGATTTGAATGTACAGAGATACATCAGAGGCAATATCGAGCTCCTACAAAGTGAAAAAATGCGTGTAGATTCTTTTAAATTTTTGCTTAAGATTGGTTTGAAATTTATTTTGAAGGAATTCAAAGGGCATAGTAGAGCATTATTATCGGTAACTAATGCCCCGAGGAAAGAAAATGAGCAAGATTATTCTTATAGTTCCTTCTAGTTGTCTTTTTATTAGTGCTTAAATTGGAATATGAGCACTTTAGAGCTAAGTGGTAATTAATTGATTTACCAATGCTTTGATTTAGCATGAGGCCCTTTCCACTATCAACTATATCCTCTTGCATCACCATCAACCTCCATAGCCATAAACTTCACTTATATAGCCCAAAGTTTTTTATTTTACTAAGTGATTACATTGATTTAAACTATTAACATTCAATATGTTTATTGTAGATAAGTGAATAAAATATTAATAATAATAATAATAATAATATTCTTTTTAACAACCAAAAAAATTAATAATTTTCTTTGTAACTTTATTCTTAAAAATTTTTATAAACACAAAAAATTATAAATGAAAATAATATATATTATATATATATAAACACTAAAATATAAATAAAAAGAAATGATTATATATATATATATATATATATATGGGATAGAGATGGTGAGGAAGAGATGAGGAGAGAAGAGGAGTATATATATATATATATATATATATATATATATATTATATATATATATATATATATATAATATATATATATATATATACTCCTCTTCTCTTCCTCATCTCTTCCTCACCATCTATCCCACATTGATGTCAAGGACTAATCATTTATAATAAGAAAAATCAGATTTTACTACCAAGTAACATAAATTTCTTTGCTTTATTTCCCCTCATTTCTTCCCTATAAACTATTCCAATATTAAAAAAGATGCTACATAATTCCACTAATGTCAGAATCCTTATATACCATGATACCATTACTACTAACAAAAGGTCAGACGATTATAAATGTAAAATTATTTCTAAAATAAACTATGGCTACGACTTCCATATTGAAAGGGCTAAATATCTTCATGGATTGATGGGAAAGGCCGACCGAAAATAATGAGGATTAATTAATTGATGTATTTGCATAGGATTGATGTATCAATACTCATTTGGGTTGGTCTATTTACACAGGCTTTAGGGCTTGCAGAGCAAGCAATTTCAATCTCATCTGCTTACCTCAACACAATGGCGATGATGGCGCCTGCGAGGAGGTCTATGCTTTGCATATGGGGCAGGAAGAATTCTCAACGCTCCTTCCACACATTGAATGCCAGTGGCGACTCGAACATTAAAACACTCTGCCAGACCAACAGGATTACGGAGGCAGTGGAGACCTTCAGCCATCTGCTTTCAGCTAAATCTAATCCCACCATCACCACCTGCAATCTTTTGTTAAGTAGCCTAGTCCGACGGAACCGGCATCAATCAGCATTGCGTGTTTACAGACTTATGGTTGAAGCAGACATTATTCCAAATCTCATTTCTCTGAGCATTGTTATCAACTTTCACTGTGAAACAGGTAGAATGGATTATGCTTTCAAAGTGTTTGAAGGAATGGAAGCACATGGCTATATTCCAAATGTCGTAATATTCAGTACCCTCATCAAAGGGCTTTGCAGGACGGGCAGGATGGAGGATGCTGTCAAACTGTTCAATCAAATGGTGAACAAACGACAACTTCCTGAACTTTTTACATATAGCACCCTAATACATGGGCTCTGCAAGAGAGGGAAAACTCACGAGGCTTTTGGATTGATAGCTGTTATGCTGCAACAGGGTCATGAGCCTAACACTATTACATTTACTACTTTAATTGATGGTTTCTGCAAAGAAGGTAAGCTCAAAGACGCCCATGAACTATTGTATCTGATGTTAAAAGAAGGTCATAACCCCAATTTTATTACCTTAACTGCTTTAATTGATGGTTTTTGTAAAGGAGGCAAGTTGAAGGAGGCTACGAATCTCTTCTATGAAATGTCCGACAAAGACATCTGCCCAAATGCTGTCACATACAATGCGCTTATCGATGGTTTCTGTAAGGAAGGCAAGTTGGAGGAGGCTATGAAGCTCTTCTATGAAATGTCAGACAGAAACATATGCCCTGATGTTGTCACATACAATGTGCTTATTGATGGTTTCTGTAAGGAAGGCAAGTTGGAGGAGGCTAGGAAGTTCTTTTATGGAATGCCCGACAGAAACATATGCCCCGATGTTGTCACATACAATGGGCTGATCAATGGTTTCTGTAAGGGAGGCAAGTTGGAGGAGGCTATGAAGCTCTTCTATAAAATGTCAAACAGAAACATATGCCCTGATGTTGTCGCATACAATGTGCTTATTGATGGTTTCTGTAAGGAAGGCAAGTTGGAGGAGGCTAGGAAGTTCTTTTATGGAATGCCCGACAGAAACATATACCCCGATGTTGTCACATACAATGTGATTATTGACGGCTTCTGTAAGGGAGCCAAGTTGGAGGAGGCTACGAATCTCTTCTATGAAATGTCCGACAGAGACATCTGCCCAAATGCTGTCACATACAGTGCGCTTATCGATGGTTTCTGTAAGGGAGGCAAGTTGGAGGAGGCTATGAAGCTCTCTATGAAATGTCAGACAGAAACATATGCCCTGATGTTGTCACATACAATGTGCTTATTGATGGTTTCTGTAAGGAAGGCAAGTTGGAGGAGGCTAGGAACTTCTTTTATGGAATGCCCGACAGAAACATATAACCCGATGTTGTCACATACACTGCATTTATCGCTGGCCTCATCAAGGAAGGGCAGTGGAAGGAGGCCACCAAAGTACTTCATGAGATGCTAGATAAGGAGAACAATCCGTCTGTTATCACATATAATGTTCTTATTGCTGGTCTTTGCAAAGAAGGGAAGTTTCAAGAAGCTCTCCAATTGTTAGATGTTATGGCTGAAATAGGTGATCAACCTAATGATATCACATATTATACACTTATAGAGGGGTTTTGCAAAGTGGGTAATCTAGAAAAAGCCAGGGAGCTCCTTGCAGAGATGTTGGAGAAAGGCTTGCAGAGATGTTGGAGAAAGGTTGCGTGCCTGACCTAGTTCGCTTTACAACATTAATAGATGGACTCTGTAAGCATCATGGGCAAGACAAAGTTTAACAGATCTTTTATGAGATTCCAGAGTATGCCTCGAGCCTTGATGATGTTACATACAACACATTGATGGATGGACTTTGCAATGTTGGTAATTTTAATAAGTTATCTAAAGTGATGAAAGATAGCAGTCCAAGAGGCCTCATAACTACATGACTACATTTACCACCCTCATGGAGGGACCAGGCACACCACAAGAGGGCAATAAACCATTGCATGATGTCTTAAAAAAAGCTTGTCATGAAGCTGACATATTCTGCAGTAAAGATATCGCTGTAGCAGTAGACTATCAATGGATGAACTGTAGGGGTGACTTCGGTAATAGTGCACTAGCAAGCTATTTGAAACAGATTTGGCAATTCAACTTAATGAAGTGATCTGAGTGGTCGAATTCCCATTAGCATACCAGGTGTTTCTCTGAAAACACATTTGGTTATGGTTTAGTGGATTGCAGATCCTTATTAGATACGCCAGTTCATCAATCTAAAATGGATTTCGCTTTAGTAGTTAGTGTGTCGCAACTTGCAATTAATGAAGTGACCCCAAGAAAAATTTCAACGATTTTCTTCGCGGAAATAATTTGGAATTGGTTTGATGAAATGGTTAGTGGCTTGTCATTGCCTTTGATAGAGTGTACTTTGTGAATTTCAATAGTGAACTGTACTTAAATAGACTACCCTGGTTTGAAGTATTGAACTGAGTTTGTTTACAATTTTGTAGTTTGGTTTGGAATGTCCTTTTTGTTATGTATTTGACTGTTTAGGCCTTGTGAAATATTTTGCTTCATTGATTGAATGTCCAGGCTCCATATCTATCTAGTACATGCTGAGACTCCATATGTATTGAGTACTTTCTCCCATTATAGGACACAATTTGTAATGGTTGTCACGACATGTCTTAGTTACAGTGCATCTTTTTTTATTTAGACATCTACAACTACTTCACTGTCTAGTTTCTTCTGTCCAAATTGTAGTAGCTGAGACAACTATTATCTCAGTGTTCATCTATTTTCCATCAGCTTGGTCAGCGAGCTGTCATGGGCATGCTGCTAAGAGAGGATATCGGTTTGGGACCATTCCATTCTTTTTGTCATAAGTTATTTTATTTATGGCAACGGAATGTGGATTCAATCACATATTCAGACGTTCAACGACAAGCAATGGGAGCTAGTTTAGTCTGTGGGCACACATACCAAACAAGTGAAATAGTTACTGGAATTCGGGGAACCCTTTTTCCATTTCCGCTGTGACCCCTACATATGGGATAGTACACAGAGGGAAATAATGTTCTCTGAAAGGCTTGGTCAATGAAAATGCTAGTTCTGTAGAAATTTTCAGTTTACTGCACCCAGATAAAACCCCAACTCCTAGAAATGAAAAGCATTAACCTACTTGTAACGCACAATTTTTTCCTCCATAAAATTGGAGTAATCAAGGAAGAGGGCAACAAAGAGTGATTAACGTTCATCCAAGGTTACCAGATTATTATAATTTGGTTGACATGTTTGAGGCGATAATTGATGTATTTGCACAAGATTGATGTATGAATGCTCGTTTGGGTTGGTTTATTTCGACAGGCTTTAGGGCTTCCAGAGCAGGTCACACAACAAGCAATTTCAATCTTATCTGCTTACCTCAACCCAATGGTGATGATGGCGCCTGCGAGGAGGTCTATGCTTTGCATATGGGGCAGGAAGAATTCTCAATGCTCCTTCCACACCTTGGATACCAGTGGCGACTCGCACATTAAAACACTCTGCCAGACCAACATGCTTACGGAGGCAGTGGAGACCTTCAGCCATCTGCTTTCAGCTAAATCTAATCCCACCATCACCACCTGCAATCTTTTGTTAAGTAGCCTAGTCCGGAGGAACCGACATCAATTAGCATTGTGTGTTTACAGACTTATGGTTGAAGAAGACATTATTCCAAATCTCATTTCTCTGAGCATTGTTATCAACTGTCACTGTGAAACAGGTAGAATGGATTATGCTTTCAAAATGTTTGAAGGAATGGAAGCACATGGATATATTCCAAATGTGATAATATTCAGTACCCTCATCAAAGGGCTTTGTAGGACGGGCAGGACGGAGGATGCTGTCAAACTGTTCAATCAAATGGTGAACAAATGACAGCTTCCTAATCTTTTTACATATAGCAGCCTAATACATGGGCTCTGCAAGAGAGGGAAAACTCACGAGGCTTTTGGATTGATAGCTGTTATGCTGCAACAAGGTCATGAGCTTGACACTATTACATTTACTGCTTTAATTCATGGTTTCTGCAAAGAAGGTAAGCTCAAAGAGGCAAATCAACTACTGTATCTGATGTTAAAAGAAGGGCATAACCCTGATGTTATTACATTTACTGCTTTAATTGATAGTTTCTGTAAGAAAGGCAAGTTGGAGGAGGCTATGAAGCTCTTCTATGAAATGCCCGGCAAAAACATATACCCCCAATGTTGTCACATACAATGTGATTATTGACGGCTTCTGTAAGGGAGCCATGTTGGAGGAGGCTATGAATCTCTTCTATGAAATGTCCGACAGAGACATCTGCCCAAATGCTCTCACATACAGTGCGCTTATCGATGGTTTCTGTAAGGGAGGAAAGTTGGAGGAGGCTATGAAGCTCTTCTATAAAGTGTCAGACAGAAACATATGCCCTGATGTTGTCACATACAGTGTGCTTATTTATGGTTTCTGTAAGGAAGGCAAGTTGGAGGAGGCTATGAATCTCTTTTATGAAATGTCCGATAGAGACATCTGCCGAAATGCTGTCACATACAGTGTGCTTATCGATGGTTTCTGTAAGGGAGGCAAGTTGGAGGAGGCTATGAAGCTCTTCTATGAAATGTCCGACAGAGACATCTGCCCAAATGCTGTCACATACAGTGTACTTATCTATGGTTTCTGTAAGGGAGGCAAGTTGGAGGAGGCTAGGAAGTTCTTCTATGGAATGCACAACAAAAACATATTGCCTAATATTGTCACATACAATGCATTTATCGCTGGCCTCGTCAAGGAAGGGCATAAGGGGAACAACCCGAGTGTTATCACATACACTGTTCTTATTGCTGGTCTTTGCAAGGAAGGGAAGCTTCAAGAATCTCTCCAATTGTTAGATGTTATGGCTGAAATAGGTGGTGAACCTAATGATATCACATATAATACAGTTATACAGGGGTTTTGCAAGGTGGCTAATCTAGAAAAAGCCAGGGAGCTCCTTGTAGAGATGTTGGAGAAAGGTTGCATGCCTGACCTAGTTCACTTTACAACATTAATAGATGGATTTTGTAAGCATGACGGGCAATAGATGGACTCTGTAAGCATGACGGGCAAACAGAGTTTAACAGATCTTTTATGAGATTCCAGAGTATGCCTCGAGCCTTGATGATGTTACATACATCACATTGATGGATAGACTTTGCAACGTTGGTGTTTTAATAATTTATCTAAAGTGATGAAAGATAGTAGTCCAAGAGGCCTCATAACTACATGACTACATTTACCACCCTCATGGAGGGACTTGGCACACCCCAAGAGGGTAGTAGACCATTGCATGAGGTCTTAAAAAAAAATTTGGCATGAAGCTGACATATTCTGCAGTAAAGATATCGTTGTAGCAGTAGACTATCAATGGATGAACTGTAGGGGTGACTTCGGTAATAGTGCCCTAGCAAGCTATCTGAAACAGATTTGGCAATTCAGCTTAATGAAGTGATCTAAGTGGTCGAATTTCCATTAGCATACCAGGTGTTTCTCTGAAAACACATTTGGTTAGGGTTTAGGGTGACTTCGGTAATAGTGCACTAGCAAGCTATCTGAAACAGATTTGGCAATTCAGCTTAATGAAGTGATCTGAGTGGTCGAATTCCCATTAGCATACCAGGTGTTTCTCTGAAAACACATCTGGTTAGGGTTTAGTGGATTGCAGATCCTGATTAGATACACCAGTTCATCAAATCTAAAATGGAATTGGCTTTAGCAGTTAGTGTGTTGCAACTTGCAACTAATGAAGTGACCCCAAGAAAAATTTCAACGATATTCTTCACGGTAATAATTTGGAATTGGTTTGATGAAATGGTTAGTGGCTTGTCATTGCCTTTGATGGAGTGTACCTTGTGAATTTCAATAGTTAATTGTACTTAAGTGGATTAACCTGGTTTGAAGTATTGAACTGAGTTTGTTTATAATACAATTTTGTAGTTTGCTTTGGAATGTCCTCCTTTTAGTTATGTATTTGACTGTTTAGGCCTTGTGAAATATTTTGCTTCATTGATTGAATGCCCAGGCTCCATATGTATCGAGTACTTGCTGAGACTCCATATGTATCGAGTACTTGCTCCCATTATAGGACACAGAATTTGTAATGATTGTCACGGCATGTCTTAGTTACAGTGCATCTTTTTTTATTTAGACATCTGCAACTACTTCATTGTCTAGTTTCTTCTGTCCAAATTGTAGTAGCCGAGACAACTATTATCTCAGTGTTCATCTGTTTTCCATCAGCTTGGTCAACGAGCTGTCATGGGTATGCTGCTAAGAGAGGATATCGGTTTGGGACCATTCCATTCTCTTTGTCACAAGTTATTTTATTTATGGCCACGGAATGTGGATTCAATCACATATTCAGACGTTCAACGACAAGCAATGGGAGCTAGTTTAGTCTGTGGGCACACATACCAAACAAGTTCAATAGTTGCTGGAATTCAGGGAACCCTTTTTCCATTTCCACTGTGACCCCTACATATGGGATAATACACAGAGGGAAATAATGTTCTCTGAAAGGCCTGGTCAATGAAAATGCTAATTCTGTAGATTTTTTTAGTTTACTGCACCCAGATAAAACCCCAGCTCCTAGAAATGAAAAGCATTAACGTACTTGTAACACAGAATTTTGTCCTCCACAAAATTGGAGCAATCAAGGGAGAGGGAAACAAAGGGTGATTAACGTTCATCCAAAGCATAACGTACTTGTAACACAGAATTTTGTCCTCCACAAAATTGGAGTAATCAAGGGAGAGGGAAACAAAGGGTGATTAACGTTCATCCAAAGTTACCAGACTATGATAATTTGGTTGACATGTTTGAGGCGATAAAATGAATTGAAGTTGTTTTGAATGAAAAATATACTAGTTTTGCATAAAATGTAACAGCATTTGAAGAGATGGTTAATGTGATGTGCTCAGCCTAAATGAACATATGTATACACAACATGCTTCAGAACTCTGTTTCAGACCTGTAAAAGAATGAACCATCTTTAAGACTGGATCTTGATCATAACATAAGACGCGACTTTGACCTGAGCTATACTCACATATGATTATAAAAGAGTCTGATACAATGTACAAGCAATCTGGATCCGTAGTTTGATTCGCTAATACTGTTGTTACTCATTAACTTATGTAATTTTTGCATGAAGCAAGTCGGTATATTCTTATATTCACATGATTAAAACAAGTATATTTTTATGTTTATGGTATAGTGAATTCATCCCCATATATAGACAATTTTTTATTTAACAAAGAAATATTTTTAAATTAAAAATATGTTTATCAAATTTATATTCAATAAAGAAATAATTTAAACTTAAAAAATATGTTTATAAAGAAATTGTGATCCACAATAACTAATCATTATTTTTATTGAAAAATAACAAATTGAGGAAAATGCAGAGGGGAGCCAATGCGAGAGGTCAAAGAGTGCAGGGCTTGCATGACCCCTCTTCTCTTTCTTTGCATTTTTAAGCATTTCCTTCTTACAAATAATAACAAAATTTTAAAATAGTAATATCCACAACTTGTTACTTTTATCATGAAGATCGATAATTTCATTGTTGATCCCTCTTGGTGGGTGAACACACATAAAATCCCATGTGAACTAGAATTTGGCATGCCACCAATTAACCAACAAATTTAATACACTTGGCATAAGAAAGGCCTTCATGTACATGCACAAGCTTGAGGTTTCCTTCACAATTGGTCTAGTTCATGGCAAAGATCATGTTGTTTCCTCTCACACCCATGCATAAGTGCACTTTGGTGGTTCTAGGTGACCCTTCAAAAATGGTGGTGGCTCCAAGGAACAAGTTGAATGATTGTATTCATAATTGCTCTATGGTATGTGGATTTACTCTAGAATTGGTGCCTTCTTTTGTTTTTGTTTCATGTATCTTCCTGCTTTATAGTTGTGAGGTATTGGGGTTTCTATAATTCGATTGCTTCTATGTGTTTGGTTTAGCATTGCTATGTTTGGTGAATGGTGGCCCATTTCTATCTTGGTCACATATTATCTTACACTTACCCGATCTATCTTCTTTCTTCCCATCTTGTGAACTCTTTAGTTTTGCCTTGATCCTCTTCGAACCTTTTCCTCTCCGTCTAGTTTTCCTTTGTGTCAATTTGATGGTGAACGCTTCTATCTCTTTGTAGGTTGTTGTCTCTCCATTTCCCTAATCCCCATATTGCAGTGTCTACTTGAGAGCTTCCTTGCAATCCCCTTGCCTCTCTATACCTTGACAATGTCATAAAGCAATCCCACTCTTGTTTTTCATCACCCATGTCAAATAGGAAAAAAACCTCATCTTCCTCTAGTTGCAAGGGGCATCAAAATTCTATACAACTACTTAGGACTAGAACTTAAGGGATTTCTAAAAGATCTATTGAATTTTTTGGGGGAACATTACTCCCTCAATTCGCAAAGAATTTCACAATACCGAGCATGAAGCTCATGAAGAAAGTCATATCTTGTCCCCTGTAGAAGTAGATGAAAGTTTGGGTTGTTGAATCCCTGATATAGGGAACAACCACACTAGTCAAACTAGATACCATCAAACTATTGATTTGTGCTAGCAAATAAAAACAATTATGTGAAAGATATTAGTAAAACAATTAGAAACACGACAATAAGTCCTTGAAGAGTTGCAACTCCAACTCAAGAACTTGAACTCCAAGGTCTCTCTAATGACAAATAAACTAGCTAACATGAATCTCTCTAGTTCTCAGGAGAACACAAAGGCCCTTGAAACTATAGAGGTAGATTCTCCTTCTAGCCAAATGCTTATATTATCAAATTTTGTTTATATTCGATGGGACCATTATAGTCCTTTCTATAAATTAGCTATAAATTAAAGTCTTATAGTCCATCTCTAGATTTTATTAGACTATTAAAATTGAACTATTGCGTTAGAAATTTTGGAATGGTTAGTGGTAGACTAGTAAACACAAATTAACAATGTAATATTTTTTTATCATATAATGAAAATATTTGTGTAGCTAAGAAAAACATTGTTAATAAAATTTATAATCATTTAAAATAATTTGTATTTTGATACTAAAAATTAATTTTCTATGGTTTATAAAGTTATTTAAAATATATTATATTTCACAAAAAGAATTAATTTCTTTTATATAAAATATCAAACACTAAAATTCTCATTCATTAATATATAATCTTAAATTCCACCATAAAAACATTTTGGAAATATAAAATCAAACAATAAAATTCCTACACATTAATAATTTTACTATCTAATTCTCTTGTTTTACTTATAATTGTAATGCCCCGTATTAATAAGAAATAATAATAACAATTATAAATATAATAATAATAAATCAATAAATAATAATAATAATAACCAAAATATTTATTATAAATAATAAAATAATATTAATATATTAAAAATAAAATCTTAAAAAGAAAATCTAACCAAAATGGAAAATAGATTACCCATTGAAACATCAAAACAATGTAAAAAAATAAATAAAATAGATTCAATTATTAGCATCCACTAGTCCAATAGCAATCCCAAGTCTTTTCTAAACTTAGGTTTCTGTGATCCATAACTAGATTGAAAAAATTATTTCGGTGATAATAACGGTGGAGAAAATATAGTCGATGTGTTTCGAATCAACTAGTGTGATTCATCTTTAGGACAAGATGAGGAATTATCATGGCATCAAATAAATAGATGTAGAGATATGTTCACTAGCGGCAAGAATATAACAAATAGTTTTGAGGAGTCTTATTTATAGTAAATATATTTAAAATAAGGAAACAATTAATAAATAATTAATGAATAAATTTAAAATTATTATTATTAATAAATTGTATTCATCAAAGAAAAGACCTAAATTGAAAAATGCAATAAATAAAGGCATGGAAGTGGTATTAGAGGAAAATGGTTTGAAGGACTTCATTGATCAAGAAGTCCCCAAGCCAGCAGCAGCTAATGCCCAAGAATTGGCGGAATGGAAGAAATGTGTGGCAAGAGCGAGGAGGATTCTTCTCGACGGAGTTTGAGACCATATTGTCTCGAGTCTCCATGGGAAGAAGACTCCGTTTTCAATGTGGAATACATTGAAGGATCTATATTAGAACAACATGGTAACTGCTGTAAAACCACCCTTTTCTAGAGTGAAGCTTTAGAGCCACTTTCTGGTTTCACGCTCTTACTCCTCTGCCTTCCATTCCTTTGCAAGATCCTAAACTTAGGCTTCTTGTTAGTTGAGCCCTAAACTTTCGACATCTTAGATTTATGCTGGCTATTTCCCCTTGGAGTGTTGGTAATGCTCCTTATCTTCGCACGCCAGAGTGTTTCATTCCTCGCATAGCTATCGTGTCTGAATAAACTCCCACAAGAAGCACTTGTTTTCTCTTGTGTAGATCACTCCTTCATTGGCTAGTTTCTCCGCCACTCTATTGGCATCTCTGCGCACATGAACAAAGCTCAGAGTTCTCAGTTTTCTGAGGTGAGATTGAACTCGATGAAACACCTACGAAAGTTGTCAGTGCCATGGAATACAAGACAAATAGTTGTGTCAGCCTTTGAGCTTGTGTGGATCCACATTGCGGGCACCTCATGGATGCCATGTGCAGTTCCTGGCCAACATGGGTTCTATTAGATCTCTGGTGATGTCAGTGACGATAGATGAGAATGGAGATGACAGTGAAGGCAGTGGGCGTCAACAACCGTAGAAAGGAAGGAAGCTTTGGGGCCTTGTAGTTTGCCATCACACAAGTCCACGGGTTATCCCTTTCCCTTTGAGGTATGTTTGTAAATTTCTAATGCAAGTTTTTGGCATTCAACTAAACAAAGAGGTTGAATTAGCCACTCAGTTGAGGGAGAAACATATCTTACATGTCCAAACTGTGCTCTGTGATATGCTTCTTCGTGACGCACTTGTTGGGATCGTGTTTCAGACTCCCAACATTATGGACATTGCAAATGTGATGGGGTTGCTTTATTATATGGGAAACGCCTTTGGCTTTTGGGGACCACTCCTACTAAGGTTCAGATATTGGATATTTCATAGTGGATCAAGCATCACAGAGATTCCACTGGTTTGAGTACTGACAGTCTTGCAGAAGTAGGCTATCTAGGAGTTGTGTCACTAGGTGATGCAGTTTGTGGAATAGCCACAGTCAGAATTACCTCCAAAGACTTCTTATTTTGTTTCAGGTCTCACACAACGAAAGAAATAAAATGGGGAGGTTCTTAACATGATCTCAATGATAAAGAGGATGGCAGGAGAATGCACCCTCAATCATCATTCAAATCATTCCTAGAAGTTTAAAAGGTGAATTCTTCCTTGGGAGGATGTCGAGATGGAATTCGTTGCAGCTGATTCTGAGGGATTCCTTTCAATATATTGATGAGAGTGACAAGAAAACCATGATACATTCACAACTAAATGACTTGAGGCTTCAAGGAATAGATGAACTAAGTGCAGTGATAAATGAGATGGTAAGGTTAATTGAAATTGCCACTGTGCCAATTTGGCAATCGATTCTAATGGAATCATAAATGGATGGAATACTAAAGCAGTTGAACTCATAGGATTGTTGGCCGATGAAGTTATAGGGAGGCCTTTAATTGATCTTGTTCAGCATGACTCAGTTGAAACAGTGAAAAAAATGCTCTACTTGGCTTTGCAAGGAGGAAAAGGGGTCTGAATGTTCGCAGAAATTTACTCTAACGAATACACCATCTAGGCAGAAAGACAACATTTCTGGGTCAAAATCTACGTAAAACTATAGTAATGCAGCTGAGTCGAAGACTTTACAAAACATAATACCAAGAACAAGGCATAACGACACTACACAGGGGCCTAAATCTAGACAAATGTCATATTTTGAGGGAATAAATATGCATATGGGCTGCCAAACTTTTGAGAATATGTTCCTTGTATCGTGTTCTCTAAGCTAGGAATTACTTAAACAATACCAATGAATGCATTGAAAAGAACACATTACAAGAAAGATCAAATACATGCTCTAAAACCAGCTGCTGATGATGTTGCAGAGGCATCTGTGGCTGCTGTTGTTGGAAGAGCACATTATGCATCATCAAGCTTGATGGTCCATGAGAAATAGGTGGTGTTGCTGTGCTTTGAAGATGTGCGTACTTGCCTTCCATTGAAGTGAAATGATAGAGATCACAACCCTAAAATCTCCTTACAGGTGCAGTTAACCTTAGTATCTCTTCCTTGAGATGAATGAGACTGATTTTGGGTAGCAACGCAGTATTTTATACCCAATGATAATGGAATATGTGCATACGTAGGTGCTTGGTCCTTTTATAGAAGGATGGATGTCAGAGTCAATGAAAGAAAAAAGGATATCTCATCTACTACGGATGATCACCTTAAATTTAGTAAATGACATTCATAATTTATGGATTTCTCCTGGATTTTGCAGAATTGATAGCTATTGTTTTTCATGAGCTAGTAAGGAATATTTTTGTATTTTGCAGGTGATAATGCATATAAATATGTATGAAATATCATGCATACAACAGATAAACAAACCAAGAAATTCCCTTGTTGTAGCATGAGAATCTTATTCTTTATTAGGGAAAGTCTTGTAAAGTTTATGCTCTGCTTTCAATATAATAATAACTCAGGATTTCAATCTCGTTGTATATAGTAAAATACAAACAATATAAATGTTTATGAGAACCGACCTACAAATCTTCATACATATAGAAATTGTATAGCAAATAACAGGGATTTGTATCCCACATATAGATTTTTGTGGGTGTTAAATTTTGCACTTCAGATGGGTTTAGCAAATAACAGGGCTTTGTATTCCACATACGGATTTTTTTTTATGGGTGTTTAAGCTACGTTGTATTATAGCATGAATCATGGGATCTTGGTTTAACATTGGTGAATATTACAGATATTTCTCTGATATCGGATCCAATGTTCAATGAATGAATTGATATTGTGAAGGCATGCCTGCACCTCAAGGAATGCTCGAGGGAGTATAAGATGGTGTCTGCCTACGACAATATTCGTTATATCTACCGAGACTTTATGAGTGACAGGGACACTCAACTTCTAATTCTTCGGATGTGCCATGTGAGAAAATGAAGGACTACACCTTTGATAGGGAAGATTCAAGCAAAGTCAAATGGATCAAGTGGAAGATTGGGAAAGTGCAGCGCTTAGCATAGAGAAGCAAGAAGCAAAGGCCCATGCAAAGGATATGTCAACATTTTGTGGCAGCTAGCTGTTAAGATCAAGAGTGATGTAGTTAAGGATACATAGGGTAGTGATAAAAGAAGTTCTAAATTTCCGGTAAAATGGAGAAAAAATCATTAAATTAGTCTTAAATGAAATCAATTCCACATAATTTTTATAATAAAAATGCTTTCAAGTAATTATGAGGGTTATAAAATCTTTTAGTGGAGATTAGGGTCTAGTGGGTCTTGGGTCCAAATTTTGAATCTAGGCTCTGATACGACGTGTGAGGCTCCCTCCTAGGATCCTCTAACTATTTTTTTTTTCTTCTAAATTTAAACATAATAAGATGGGAAATAACTTATTTATATCAAAACATTTATTTGATGATAATATACCATTAAAATTTATTTACCACAATTTAAATAAGTAAGAATTTCATTTCAATCATTTACATAAGTAATCAATAAACAAAGGAATACATGTTCCAATAGCTTAGTTGAGATGCTCCTGAGCTCTTGACTCTGTTGGGATGATCCTCTTGGCTACCTGACTGAATTTGCCTCCCAACCAACTACGAAATATTTCTTAGACCAGAGAAACTCCACAGGTTCCCTAGCTCTCTGAGCCCAAGTCTAACCAGATGCAGTGTGTCCAAGTTAAACAAACACTCTCCTTCTCTCCCTTCTCTTTTCTCCACCTTCCTCCCAAAACAAAATCCTCCAAAACCACAACCAAAACTAAAACCAAGACAAAGAATCGCCCCTCCTCCTCTTATCATCCTTCCCCTTTTATGCCTCTTCCTCCCATCCACCTCAACCACCTATCATTAATGTCATAACTACCCCCTCATCCTTTCATTTGACTTTTATTACCATATCTTCTTCCAAGTAAATTTGAGAGGACATTTTGTGGATAAGATATAGATATTTAATTTGGAAATTAATTGGGAAAGACCATATCTTCTCCTAAGTAAATTTGAGAGGACATTTTGGGGATAAGTTATGGATATTTAATTTGGAATTTAATTGGGGAAGACCATATCTTCTCCCAAGTAAATTTGAGAGGAAATTTTGGGGATAAGATATGGATATTTAATTTGGAATAATGGAAGGAGACCATTTCCTATCCAAAAATTAAATTTGCGAAGACAAGTTGGGAATCGAATAATAAAAATAATGAAATTTATATCAGTAAATAAATTTACAGTTCACAAATGTTGGTATATCCTAATATTTCTTGATAATTATTAGTCAATATTTTCAGTTAATTTAAACACTAATAAAATTTGCATGATAAAATTAAGTTGGGCATGCCATTATGCACTCATTCTTTACTCCTTAGCAAGACCAAAATTACAATAAAGTCTAGTTCTCTTCTCATTTACAATTTCATCAAAATAATTTTATTTAGCACCTCTCTATTGGTGTGCTTGGGTTTATAGGTAGCATTATCCTTGTTGAGATAAATTAGAAGCCAAGTGTTCTTGTCTCTTCAACTCCACATCTTCATCACTTTTCCTCTCCCTTTCATATTGTGTTGGCATCATTCTAATTAGAGTTCCTTCTCGTTGTTTTTTTCATAGTGCTTAAAATGGAAGAGCAACACTTTGGAGCCGAGTGGCAGTGAATTGATCTAACATGGGCACTTTATACCATCACCATTTTTTCCTATCTCATTATCAGCCTCCATAGTCATGAACTTCACTTCCATAACCATAAACCTCAAATTTTACTAATTTCTTTATGATAATTTGAGTAATTAACCATTCAAAATTTATTGCAAATTAATAAATGAAGTAATGAGAATATTTATATAGAAGTTACAAACAAAAACCGTCAATAATTTTATAAATTTATTCTAAAAAATCTATAAAATAAATAAATAAATAGTAAATAAAAATAAAAATCTCTCAATATTTCTATGTCATATGAGAAGGGTTGGAATTTGATGGGAAAAATTCTCATCGCAGGGCATTTTCGGCATATTTGATGTTTACAAATTTTGCATAACCATCTTCCTTGATGTGTTCTAAAATTTACAAAAGTATTTTTGATGGGTTATTATTTTCTTCTTAATACTGCATATCAAGTTGTTTCATTTGGACTAGGGCCTGTCATGGTGTCACATCCATCCATTTATTCACCAAGCATGGAGTAAGACTACGAGTAGGCAGGCATCAATGCTATATGTCCTTGAGCCTCTCTCGTCTACTAAATCCATTGAATATTTATTTACAGAGTATGGGGTTTCATATATTGTACGATATGTTAGATGGGAAATAACTCAAGAGTGATGGTAAGACATCAACTCAAGATCTTCATAAGTGGTTTGAGATCGAAGAAGGTGGCATCCTTGCTTGTTTGAAAATATTCTTAGGCTTTCTCGTCCAAGATTGCCCATTTCTCTCCAACTTGCTTGGCTAGCTGATCAGAGGGAATGAATCACAGAAACAATTGTATCTATATAAATTTCTTGTGGAGGTTTGTGTAACCATAAGTGAGGTGGTGGGGATTATCATGGAAAAGTAGCTCATGTTTGGTTGCTTGGCATGTGCTTGATTATGGTACTGAGGTCAAACCTCCCCACCCCCCAACGCAAAGGTACCATTCAATATTACAAGAAGAGAAAGGTTTATAGTAAAATAGAAAAAAAAATTTGACTGTATTAATGGGAGTAATGGAGAATTTGGTTTTTGTATTTGTGCATTAGGGTGTTTGAAAAAAATATCATTAGCTAAACTAGCCCGTAACTTCCCCTCCAGCAGGAAAACCTCATTTGCTTTCTAAAACACCTCGCTACCCATTAGAGAAGAGTGAAGGATCTTGCTGGATGCCTAACTCTACCAGAGAAAGAGTAACAACTAGTAAGTATGAGTTATTTTCCACAACCATTTTGTATTAAAGAATAGGTTAGTGAATTTAATTGTATAAAATATTGTTTTATGTTAGTAGAAAAGAATGATAGGGCATGGTTTTAAATTAAAATATGTCATAAAACAAAGTAAAGACAATCTTTACATTATATAATGGTTTGTTGTAGATCAAATGTTATTATGTTTTTGGAAGAGAACTACAAATATTTTATTCACCAAAAGACATGTTAATAAGATAAGTATTAGCTAAGCATGTAATAAGAACCAACACATCATTGTATTATCATTATTATGTATGCATATGAGGAGGTAGTTCAAAGAAAGAAAAGAAAAACATATTTTTTTTTGTTTTTTTGGTAATTAGGTTGAACGTAGGTTGGGGTTACTTAATAGTGGCATCCATCATCAACCCGTCCTCACCCTCCCCATGGGATTAAAACCAAAGACCTAGTGGAAACTAAACCTCAACTAAAATGTATGATGAAAATTGATTTGACACATTACATTGGAGAATTTATGATATTCAACTAATGTATCAATGGTGTATTGTAAGTAAAATTGATTGATTTATTGCCAAATCATGTTTGAATGTGCCAACTCTATGATATTCTTAAAAAAATGCATAGGGGACAACTTACAGTGACTCCACATGGACAACATCGAATAATGGATGGCACGTGAAATTGAAGAATCAAATGTGTACCAAACTTTTCGTGCCTTGTAAAATCAAGGCCTCCTCGATCGATTTGTGCTACTCTAAAATAATTGCACTCTATGTGGGCTTACATGTTTGGCTACGCAACCTTGGAGGTAGACTCTTCCATCTTTGCATGGCATTAATACCATCATGGTTGGATGGAGGCCATCAAACCATTCAAAAATGTGGTTAGTTTAGAGCTTAACAAAAATAAATAAAAAAGGGGTAACTAGGCATAAATATTTACCAAGAAATCATGAACTGCAATATACACCTTGGCAAACCAAGGACTTAACATATGACAACCAATCTCCCTGAATGTTGTGTTCGATATATCATGGCATCTAATGTGGTAGATTCGGTTACCTATGGATGGATAACAACCTATTGGGGACTCCCAAAATATACGTGACAGTACGTAGGAGTGCAGTCCGTAGTAGTTCTATCTAATGTGTAATTATTCGATGAGAGCATTCCCATATACTTACCATGCATGGAGCGCGTTCGATATACCCCAAAGTACTGGAGAACGGTCCTATACACTTATGTACCTGGAATGAGATTTCACCCTCGGGATACAATGCTGGAAAATAATGATAGCTCGTACATTTAACAACACCATAAGTCGTCTCTAGCCTAGACCTCTAAATGTTTTCTTTGATGTTCCAAATGCTCCTTAGGTTAATTTAGGTAAATTTTAACATTGATCTTGGATTAAGTTTCAGTTTTAAGGTTCAAAGATCGATATCACGTGAATACACATATCATGCAACTAATATGAGAAAAAATAATTCTTTTCATTTCGTTGAAAGATATCTAGTGTAGGGAAAAACACAAACATTGAGGCAATAATTATGTATGAAACAAGCAAAGCTTCCTAACTAGAACTTTCACTTTCACTATTCCAATGCACCTATCAAAAGTAAAATGATTTTTTTTACTCTTCTTCTCAATGGATGAAAATTCACTTTTCAGCTTTCAACACTAAGCAATGTAATCTTTGCTCAATAATAATCCCAAAAATGACATTTGAATGCAATGTAATCTAATGCAATTCAAAATGAAAACTTTGAGATGAAAGCTAAGAAAATGCAAATGTGATTTCTTCTATGGTTCTCAAAAGAACTAATAATGCTTTAATCAACAACAAATGAATATTCCTTTCACACATACAAGCAACAAACAATAAACTCAATTGACTCAATAACTAAATACTCAACCAAAATTCACTTTCACTACTTCAAACAATGGGATGGGATTTTGCAAACCAATAAGAAATCAACAAAAATAATGGAAAATTGTATGCACACAGAGCATGAGCACACTTCAGATATCAAGACACACTAGACATTTCTAATAAAAACCCTAAAATAATCTCATTTTTTTATCAATGCTATTTTTATGGTAAAAATTTGCGCTGATAAGGTGGATCAACACTATTTTTGTGGTCAAAACCCATGTTGACAAGGTCATCAGCGCGATTGTAATGAGAAAAATCAGCGCTGACAGCGCGACTATTTCAGATAAAAAGGGTGTCGAGCAAGAAAGAATTAGGAAAATGAGGAGAAATCCAAAGAGAGATCTAGACTTGACACTCTAAAGAATGTACTAATAATGCACACCCAAAATGACCTGAAATCACAGATCACAAGGAGGTTTGTCAAACTAATAAAAAAGACCAAACATAAATAGGAGGTTTGAAGGGTTATAAGCTCCTTAGTTGAGTTGCCATTTTTTTTTCTAGACTATCCTTTTTGCGGATAGAAATGATCTCGCTAGTCCTGTGGGAGGATCTAGCAACAAAATAGACAAATATGTGAAAACTTTCCTAGTTTATATCAGAAAATACAAAGGAGGATAGATGACCTACCTCACTCTAATGCTAAAATCCATTGATGTATTTCTCGATCTTCTCGTTTCCAATTTAATCCTCTCTATGCTGTTGTGGATGAATATCTGCAAGGAAGATCAAATAGAGTTGACAAAGTCATACATGGAACAATTCATTCTAACATAAACTATGTGAAGGTTCAAGGAGTATCACACTAACTGAGTAGTGATTTACACACTTATGGAAAGTAAACACATAATGTATTATTAATAGAAAGTAAGGGAAGCATACAACCACTTAAGCCTTGATGTTGGAAGCCTCCTTTGGATGACTTTTCAAGTCCTAGCCAAGACCTTCAAGCACTCCTTTCTCCTTAGTAAAATGGGCAACATTTAGGCATAGTTCATCACTAGGAAGGCAACCAAGCAACAACCAACCATTAGCTAACCAAAAGTAGATGTTAGGGGTTTTATTTATGGGTAAGGAGAGGGAGTTGAGGATCCATAAAAGGAGGGAGAGGTTCCACATTTCAAGTGGAAGATCCATGAAAGTAGGATCAAGAACTAGGAATGGGAGGTCTCATCTAATCCTCATTCAAATGAAACCAAATCATTGTTATTGAGACTTATAGTAGGAGAATATTCTCCTCCATTTTAGGAAAAAGTGCTTGAAGAGAGCCAATACAGATTTTGCTATCAAAAGGCACTTCCAGCGCTAGTCACTAGTTAGACAAAGGGTAACCAACGCAGGTTTGTCTGCTAAAAGTAACATTGGACTTGCAAAACAATGTTTTGGAAATTTCTTCAAAATTTATCCAAGGCAAGTCTTCTTCTTCCTTCATAGATGCTTCTGAACATGTTTCATGGTGAATACATTGTTTTTGACATCCTTCTTCACTTTGCAACACTTGCGACATTGACGACACAAAGTGTGACACTTAGGATATGAGATTGGGAGTGTGACAAAACACTGTATAACAAGATTCTAACCTAATTATATTTGATCTTGAAAGTCATACCCCGAGATTCCCTCATCATCTAGCTTTTCAAATTCCAGCTTTTGTTAATACTAGATGAGTATTTCGTATAGTTTTTGAGGAAGGAGCTTCTACGTGCATTATGTCGATTTCTTGCTGGAAATATTTAGGTTTTCTAACAATCAATCAGTTACCTACCACTCTGAAAGACTTTGATGGAAGAGGTTTTCATCCATATGGGATCTTGAACGATTTTCCCATCGAGCTAGAGGGAAAATTGATAGTGATCGAAGTTGAAGTTGTTGATGCTTAGCTTGATTAGAACATTTTTCTTGTTTTAAGTTGGAGCTACGATATGTCAATGGTGGTCTCATCGTTGTTTCGAATGATTCAATTTCCTCACAAAGGGAAAATTATCAAAGTAGAATAGCTGTGTTACTACACTTCGGACCCTAACTATATGGTAGCATACCTTTTTTGGAAAAATGAATACTCTTTATGAGGATATTGGTGTTGGTTTAATCAAAGATTCATCATTGATAGGAACCTTTGCGATGCCTCCACCGAATTTTTGTTCTATTTTTTCTGAGGTTAACATGATTACATTAAGCACTATGAAATATTCTGATCTGTGTATAATGCCTTTAGAGTCTGAATTATCCTCTTATGGAAATGAGAAGCCTTTGAGCCCTCTTGAATTGGCTTATCGGGTAGTACAATCATTTTCTAACCCTTCATCTTCTAATATTGATCGAGTGGATATGATCAATGATGATTATTCTCCTTTACATTGGTTAGAATCGTTCTCACTCTTTGATCCTTTCAACTTTACATTTCCAACTAATGAAAGCATCGTGGAGGTTATGACTTTGGATGCAATTCCTTAGAATAATCACCATCATCGTTCATATTTTGTACTTGACCCTGATGACATCGAGAATAATTTTCAAAATGGTTTTCACCTGAGATAGTAAATAGTCTAGAATCACGCATTTTAGTATTTCAAACTGAGTCTAAAAGGAATTTGGGGAACATATCTGCAATGAATACCATTGACATCTTAGTTAAAACAGGGATTTTTGAAAATATTCACGTAGGTGCCTCATGCCCAATCGAAGAAATTCAAACATACAAGGTCTTATTTCAAGAAGTCCGCGACATTTTTTCCTGGTCCTATGAGGGAATGACAGGAATTGACCCAAGCATTGTAGTACACAAAATTAAGACTTACCCGGATGCCAAACCTATCAGACAATGATTACGGCTGGCGCATTCGCGAAAAGCTGCTACGATTAAAGCTGAGGTAGAGAAATTTCTCAAAGAAGGTTTCAGTTACCTAGTTTCCTTAACTGATTGGGTGTCCAATATCGTCCCCGTTAACAAGAAACAAGGAACCATTAGAGTATGCATCGGTTATAGGGATATTAATAAGGCTTGTCCAAAAGACAATTATCCTACTCCTTATGTCGATTAAATCATCGACGAATGTGATAGAAATGAAATGTTCTCATTTATGGACGAATTTTTAGGCTACAATCAAATCAACATACTACCAGCTGATCAACACAAAATTGCATTCATCTTCCCATGGCGAACTTTTTCCTATCGAAAACTCCCATTTGATTTGAAGAGCGCGGGCACAAATTTTCAATGGGCAATGTCTTATGCATTTCACGATTTCAAGCATATTGTGCAGCCATATTTAGATGACTTTCTAGCTCACTCATCAAGAAGGGAAAATCATCCAATGCATGTAAGAGAAATTTTTATAGGATGTTGTCATTATAATATTCGCTTGAATCCACATAAGTGTGTTTTCTGTGTGTAATCTGGTTGATTGCTAGGATTTTTTTTGTTTCAAAGGAAGGCATTTGTGTCGGTCCATTGAAGGTTGAGGCTATTTTGAATTTTCCTGTTGCTTCCAATATTCGCCAACTCCAGAGTTTTCAAGAGAAAGAAAAATTTCTACGTTGATTTATCCAGAACTACAATGAGTTAGCTAAAGGTTTTAATCGACTTTTGAAAAAGGGCATCTCATTTATACAGGATGAAGTGGCTGAAAGGGCCTTTGATGCACTTAAATATGCATTGACCCATACACCGCTGTTGCATCCTCCTGATTATCATTGAGACTACTTTTTATACTTAACCGCGTCTGACGCCACCATTGGTATGGTTCTAGTTTAGGAAGATGAATCGAACGAAGAGGATCTGATATATTAATTAAGTCATAATTTGACCAAAATTGAAGCAAAATATGCACGTGGGGAAATTGGCCTTGACATCTATTCAAACTATCCAACGTTTTCGCCACTACATTTTATTGTGCAAAACTATTGTAATTTCTGATTGCAACCCCATTGTTTACATTCTTACCAACCAATTGTCCATGGGCACGTATTCCAAATGGATAGTCATCCTATAGGAATTCGATTTGGAATTCATTGAATCCAAATATAATAAATCATTGGTATTTGCTAAACTATTATGTGACTTTTCCCGTACTGAAACTAAAAACGTGGTAGAAGATTCTCTTCCAAACGAATATATCTTTCTAATCAGTACTTTAAACCCTGGTATGGAGATATATCAACATTTATCTTCAGACCTAGAAATTTTTGCCAAAACTGAGTCAAAATGATCGTTGCCATATCCGATCTCAATCCCAGTAATACAATATTGTTGGCGATACACTTTATCATCATGGTGCCGATTCTATTTTTTGATGATGTTTAACTCACAAGGAAGCCAAAAAGGAATTAAATGATTGCCATTATAGAGCTTGTGGTGGTCATATGTCAGGGTTTTACACTACTCAAAAGATCCCGCACGCAAGGTATTTATGGCCTTCTGTGTTCAAAGATTGTATAACCGTGGTCCGGAAATGCCATAATTCTAAAATCTATGATTAGAAAATGCTTGCACTTCTAGCTAATCTTCACCCAGTCATTGTTGTTGGTCCTTTTGCGAAATGGGGCATTGCCTTTCTTACATGTAGCCCTCACTTGACCGGGGGAGCATGGGTGCATTATCCTTGCGGTAGATTATTTTACAAAATGGCCTGAGGCAATGCCTACATACAAGGATAATGTTGAAACACCATCCATTTTTGTGTTCAATCATGTAATTTCTCAGTTCAGAGTACCACAAGCTATCGTCACGGACCATGGTAGCCATTTTCAAAATCATATGATGGCTGGTCTTACCACAAATCTAGGCCTGTGTCATGACAATTATACCCCATATTACTCGCAAGAAAATGGCCAAGAGGAAGCCATTAACAAGGTTTTAACCACCATGATTAAATGGATTATGGGGACTCATAAACGAGAATGACCTCTAATTCTTTATCCAGCCTTGTGGGCATACCGTACTACAATAAAAAATTCAACTGGTTTTACTCCTTTCCAGCTTGTCTTCAGCATGGAAGTAGTTCTACCGATTGAATATGAGATAACATATTTGAAACTGACAATTGAATTAGTACCAGCTACTTCTATTGAAGAGGAATGCTTTCTGTACTTAACGCATTTCAATGAGACTCGCCGTGACACTACATTAGCTAGCGAGGCCTAAAAGAAACAAGTTAAATCACATTATGATCAAAATGGAAAACCTCGTTCATATGCAGAAGGTGATTTAGTCTTGGTCTATGATCAAGAGCATGATAAGTTGGGCGCTGGTAAGTTTGAGCCTATGTGGCATGGCCATTATATTGTAAAATGTGCACTAGAAAAATGGGCCTATGAACTAGTGGATTATGACAAAACTCCTTTGGGAAAGATTGGAAATGGTGTTTACCTAAAGAGATATTATTCTTAGCTTGTTCAGTGAAACATTTTTATATTATTGTACCATAGTTTGTGTGTGACAATTTATAACAATTTTTGCAATTTTTTCAGCTACTTATCCTTCTCATCTTGTGTTACAATTAATTTACAGATGCCAACATTTCCTCAAACTTACATTAACTTCGTTGATGGCGCTAGTCATAGTACATAGAATTTGTCTTCCGCAACCTGCAAGGTCATTTATTCACCCATAGATGAGTTAGTTTTATGGGATATGCCTTGGTCGAACAATGAAAAATATTGTAGAATATAGCGAGGTGATTGAGTTATTATCTGATGCCATTGAATTTGGAATTCATTGGTTGATTGTTAGGTTAGTTTCACAACTCGTAGTATTACATATGAATGGTGTTTATTCAGTTATAAGTGCTTCCATGTTAAGGATGTTTTTGCGGGTTTGTCTCTTGGAAAAAGAATTTGATTATATTGAGTATCAACATATTCCGAGAAATTTAAACACATTAACAGATGCATTATCTAATTATGTTATAAATTGGCACTTGTAAAACATTTGTAAAGAAATTAATGCAATATTCATTCACATATTGTACAAGATAAAACATAAATAGAAGTAGTAGTTTCATTAGATAAAAGTCTGTAAATAGTGTGGCTTTTACAAAAAATGTCATCCAAGTATATCCTCGTGGCCTTTATTTTCTGAAAATGTCAATACATCATCAAAAATAAAAAATCCAGTCCTCAGACTAGTCACTACGCATGATGATGATCATGGTATCATATAATAGTACGTGCTACTCATAGTAGGAAATGGCTAATAGGAACAAGAACTCCTACAGTATGCCTTTGGTAATGGAGAGGAGAATTATCTATAGCGACATCTGGAATGTCTAGAGTCAGACTCTCAAGATTGTGCTCTATCTCTGTTAGTATCTCTGCTGCCTCAGGGTTCTGTACTATAGGAGTTGTTGACTTCTCACCCCCTTGATCATATCTACGTAATATGGTTGGTCTCATTGGGGCCACATCTGCATGATCGTTTTGGATAATTAGCTTTGGATGCCAAAAATAAAATAAAAAATGAAAAATTTCAAAAATCAACCAAAATGTGAAGTTTTACCTATAGCACCCAACTACATCCAGGAGGTAGTGGCATGTCCGGATCTTCTGTGTAGTCCATCCCTGCATATGGAAAATATTCGATCACAGTGATCTAGTTTTCCAACTACTTGAAGAAGTCAGGGGTATATATAATTGTTGGATCCTCTCCACCTCCATGGTGTGTCATAAGTGTAGCCCATTTCAACATGTGTGGGTCACATAACCCTCCTCTCTCTACAGATACCTGTGGAGCCAGAAGAGGAATATGATCCAAGGCAAATGAAATAACAAAGGCACCATGTCCAATTTTTTTGGTTTTTCTCATTTGGACCCAGGTTAGTTGCCCCTTCAGATTGGAAACTACAACCTCACTCTAGTTAAAAATGGTACCCTGAATGTAATTAACAGCTGTTTGCATCTGAGCCTTCATCAGTAAATGCAAATCTGCACTACCACACAACCGTGTAATAGTGAACCCAATGGTTTTCAAAGGAATTTGTGCAATGGTTATGATGTCAATATGGTCATCTTTGAGAGTAGATATATCAGTACAATGTTGTATCAAATAGGTAACAATGGTTTTGCCACCTCGCTTATGCTGATACAAGTTGATTTCCTTGCCACGAAATGGAAGTACAGTCATGAATTAAATGTCATCAACATCAATGACAAGTTTGTGTTCCCTGATTATGAAACATTCATCCTGAACATTCCACTTCCCTACTATCCATTCTAGCAAGTCCAATTGGTCCTTCATGCCCAGAATGGTAAAAAACTTGTACAAACCACAATTTTTCAATCCCTCTATGGTTGCTGGATCATTCAGAGCAACTATATCTTGTTCTTTTTGCTCACATTCTCTCCATTCCATGTTTGTGGTTCAAAAGGCCACAATTAAACATTAAAAATAATTACAATGAATTATGGAGAGATTTAGAAAAAAAATAGGTGTTTTTTCTATTTATTTTCTTGCTCTTGACGTTGTGCGTAGTTGAATTCAACAAACAGTGTGAATGTGTGAATTTTATTTCCTTGAAATTGCACACATAACGTTAAAATATAGGTCGATGTGCGCAGGACTGATAAGGGTGACTAGTGCACATCGAGGGCGAAAATCAATTTGAAAACAATTACCCAAAAAACCTAATTCTATGGTGAAAAGATAAATGAATGACATGAAAATGAAGAGCTCGGATAGGCCATTTACCTGGAGGAGATGAATTCTGATGTCGTCTGACGGCTTTCCCGGATTCAACTTCGAAAGTTTCTGGTAAAAAATGACTTCTATCACTCTCAAAAGGGTAAAAACACAAATGGTGAAAACTTTTTACTATTTGGGATTTTTATAAGTTTTTAGGGCTAACTAAATATTATATGCCTATTGAATTTTAGAAACCAATTTTATAATGTTTTAATGTTATTTTTTGAGTAGAGATAATTATTTCAAGTTTAAATATGCAGGTTACAGGTTAATTACAGAAACAGATCGTTTTGGTATTGAGTATATTTTTATCACTTTTTTGAACTCGTTAAAACTTACAAAAAAGTGAAACCATGGAGTCCTCTTTACGCCCTTTTTAGAGTCTTCAAAAACAAAAAGGTCATTGAGTACTTGATTATTCGAACTCATAAAAGTAAATGAACAACCATCTATTTAGTATAAGTTTACCCATTTTATGGACTGAACTAGATTATTTACAAAAAAAGGTATACATTGATTAATCATGGTCAACAAAGTTCTCGTTTGCATTATTTTAACCTTTTTTGGGCTTGAGAGACTAAACTTACGAAAAAGAACATTATGGACTTTACTTATGTTTTTCTCTTAACTCCCTAAAACTAAAAAACACCGAGCTTTACTTTCTCCGGGCTCGTTTAAATTTTATGGTAAAAGAACTGAACGAGATTCCTTTTCGTGTCTTTTCAAACTCTTTAAACATGAAAATGACATCGATTTATCCCTTTACTAGACTCATAAAATTAAATAGTTTAGGACTCGTTAAGCATGACGAGACCAGACCACTCCTTCCTAGGGTTTGTTAAAAATACTTCGAAGGACTCATCCGAAGTGTGAGCTTACAAGACAAGCATATGTTATCCTCCTCAACCTTGTAAAAAATAAAGAGGTACTTTCCAGTAATGGTGGGGGAAAAGAAAGAAGGAAACTTTGTTTTTGTTTATAAAAGGCAGTATGTCGCTCTTGAACATGACACTCTGTCAATTTCATGTATGGGTTGGGAAATCCATTTGCTACTCAATTAACCATACCTCATTGAAATTATTTAATTTTTTGGGTTTTATTTTTGGGTCAAATGATGCAAAGTCATCATGTTGTGTCTTTGATACGTTCAAGAGAAGTTCAACCTTAGTCAAATTAACTTTTCAGTCTTAGCCTTCGGTTGCGGTGACCATACCTGAGTCAGTTTTGGATTACTCCAAACTATTATTCTTTAAAACTTGACATGATTTTCGTGTCGTAGGCCCTCCTACAACGGATCAATTCCTATCAACTTCGTCTTATTATTTAGGAAGTTGATCTAGAAACCTTCAGTACCTTGAAGCCTGCATGCCTTAATGGCAGGTTTCGCGCCTTCAACGACAGGTTCTCATCATTGGCCTTCGATTGAATGATTCTATGAGTGTTCGACATCAAATCATATATTCAAACTTCATGGATTGTACTGAAAGTACCTCGAGAGCCATTGTCATTATTCGTGGTTTCTCTCACACTATTAACGATTCACATCATTAACCGTAATCAAGTGGTTTCTACCATGTTCGACTTCGAGATGTTCACTCGCATGGCTAGATTCATACTACGAATTGAGAGATGGAGATCAAGACCCTAGATCTAGTTTCATCTATCGAGGCTATGTGGAGTTATTAAATATTCATGATTGTAAATATAGATCCTTTGATGGCGACACCCATACTATGTCGTTCATTGACTTGGATCTTCAGATGTATTTCCATACTGCACTTTGAGACATTTATGATCTGAGTATGGGAATTCCTACCTCAACGATGATATTATATATTTCATTGGCAAAAAAAATCTTCTTACTATGGAATCTTTGATGACTGAATCAAAGATATTATATATTTCATTGTAACATTTGTTTGATTTTTTAAGTTCTTTGACTATAATCTCTAACCCTAAACCTTCACATGATAAAGCAATTTAGTCATCAAAATATTTCTTCTGACTTTGCGCTTTAGGGGGGAATCTGTTACATGTTATTTTATCACATTAGGCAAATGGCCATTGGTTTGGATCTCTTGCTATACACAAATGTGTTTCGGAGCATTACCCTGCAAAGTTTGAATCTAAATTATCCCAAATAAAGTGAAATTTCTAGATCCTATGGTACAAAACCTTGATTTTGGATATATTTGCAGTTTCCTAGATAATTTATGCACATATGCAGATAATATCATTATTAGCTACGCATAAATACATATTATCTTCCACTATGACCTATGAACATGAATTGAAGTATGTACGAATAAAAAGTAAAGTCTAGAAGCATTGTTGGTAGCATTTATCCCAACCAACAAGCTTCGAATGAGTGCCTATTCAGTACTAATCCTTCCCATCATGGAGTAAATCCCCTTCTTTTGTTGTACCTCTATCCCCATTAATAATGCATCTCATCCCTTGGAGAATGGATCCATAACTTCCCATTCTTGGCCTATAATGCCACTACAATTCTGAGGATTGGGAGAGGACTGTAGGAAGTAGGTTTATGTTGTTGAGATTATGTCGAAAGTCTTTTCTTGCAAGGGGGAGGGTTGGAGATTGTAGAAGGGACTTGCAACATCAAGGCTATATGGTTGTAAGGCTCTTCTCCAATTTTATGAATATAAAATCAATTTTTCTTTCTTAGTTACATCTTCATTGATTTAATTTGTAGGATTCCTTGATCACCTACATGGATTTTGGTTGTATATTGATCAATTTATGATATATAATTTGTTAATTAGTCAATTTATCTCTTTCATTATATGCTGTATGCTTTGATCTCTTATTTGTCTCTATCTTTGCAGATCTATTTCAAGATAGTATGAAGAAGATGTTAGGAGTGATGAGAGGACATCCAGAGCATCAAGGAGCAAATGGTTTTGTTAATTAGTCAATTTGTCTCTTTCATTATATGTTGTATGCTTTGATCTCTTATTTGTCTCTATCTTTGCAGATCTATTTCAAGATAGTACGAAGAAGATGTTTGGAGTGACGAGAGGACATCTAGAGCATCAAGGAGCGAATGGTCGAAATATTTGAGGGACTTCATCAATCATTTCTTGAAATAGATAAGAGGCCTCTATCATTCTATTTTATTTCACTCAATCAGAGCCTAGGGAAAGGTAACAAATCCTATTTGTTTATTACTAGGGTTCTTTGAAGTCTAGGGAGATTGCTCTTTTCCGAAAGAGGGATTTTTCCTCATAAAAAGGGGATAAGGAATTTAGTGTTTATGGGTTGTGATAATGGGGCCCCTAATCTCCTTATCACAAAAATTTAGGGTTCCCCTATCGGTTTCTCTCGTTGCCTTCCCTTTAGGCCCCCTAGCCCCTATGACATGAGGTCCTAAGGCCCATTCTCATTATCTAATGCTACGATTATGAATCTCAGTAAACCATGCTCGAACCTCTCACTTCTACCCATCGATGCTACCCTTATGTCCCCTTGCCCCGTTTAATACACCAAAAGACCCCCTTCTCCAAAAATTTATGATAATTGAACATTTAGAGGTGGTCATTTAAAAACTACCTTTAAAATTTTAATTCTAATGACTTTTTGGTAGTGGTGGTGGTGGAGGGGGGGTTGTCCAAAAATTACTCCAAAAGTTACATTGTTGTGAATTTTATGGGTGGTTGGGGGATTCTAAGTTAGGGTTTAGGGTTTAAAGGGTTAGTGGCTCAGGGTTTAAGGGACCAAGGGGTTAATGGTTTATGAATTATGAGTGTAGAGGTTAACAGATAATGGCTTGGGGGTTAAGGGAATACGAAATTTAGTGGTCCTTATCCCAACTATTGTGGGTTCCCCTATCAATTGCTCTCATTTCCTTCCCTTTACGCTCCCTAGCCCCTATGCCATGAGGTCCTAAGGCCCCTTCTCATTCTCTAATACTAGGATTATATATCTCAATAAACCGTGCTCGAACCTCTCATTTCTACCCATCCATGCTACCTTATGTCCCTTTGCTTTGTTCAATACACCAAAAGATCCCCCTGCCCCAAAATTCACAAGAATTGAACATTTGGAGGCAATCATTTAAAAATCACCTCTAAAAGTTTAATTCTAATGACTTTTTTTTAGGGGGTGCGGGGGTTGTCCAAAACCGCCTCCAAAGTTTTACATTGGCGTGACTTTTAATGGGGGTTGTGAAACAAACCCCCTTAAAAGTCACAAGAATTGAACTTTTGGAGGTGGGTTTGTACACACCACGACACCCCCCCCCCCCCCGCCCCCCACCCAAAAAAAAAAAAAAAAAGTCATGAGAATTGAACTTTTAGAGGCAGTTGTTATATGACTATATGAAATGTTCAATTCTCATGACTTTTTTTTGGGGGGGTGGGGGGGAGGGGAGGGTGGGTTCAAAAAATACCTCTAAGTTAAATTCTCATGAATTTTAGGTGGGTTGTTAAAAAACCACCATGAAAAATATATTTTGGGGAAATAATTTAAATCCCCGTGACCCCCTCGTCCCCCAACCACCCACATCCCACCCCCCCAACAAAAGTCATGAGAAAATACTTTTAGAGGCAGTTGTTAGAAACCCTCCACCACAAAAAAGGGTTCACGTTCATTTTTCATGACTTCTGTAGGGGGGAAGGGTTTAAAAAATACCATGAAAAATATGTTTAGGGGAAGTAATTTAATCCCCTTCCTTGCCCCCACCTCCCACAAAGTTCAATTTTGACTTTCTGGGGGGTTTTCAAAAAGCCTCCATGAAAAATATATCTAGGGAAAATAATTTAAAAACACCCATGATCTAAAATATCTCATTTACCAACTTAATCCAAGTTCTTTTCTTCACTTGATGTTAGCAAAATTGCATAAAATAGCATGTAAAAACTATGTATGAAAAACTCTTGAAGAAACAACATTAAGGAGACCATAAAGATAATGCACACAAAAAGTTTGATAAAAAATAATGTCCAGTGTGGACTATGTCTCCGAGCCTTGCTTCAATAGTGGAGAGGCCACTTCATTAATCTCATTAAAAAAAGGAAGTACATGGAAGAATACATTATTATACCTCCATTCCTGGAAGTGACTTGAAATTTGACTGCTCAAAACACAACAATCACAATACCAGCAGGTCTGTCTCATCCAAATGAGACTTTTTACTGTATGCATATCCTACTTCTGAAAGGCGCATTGATGTCTCAAACTTCGTGCCAAACAATTAATGAAGAAGGCGGGTTTATGCCATGACCCTTGAAATTCGCTGCTCAAATTCAAAACTGACTACACCATAGCGATCCTTTCAAAATTCTGGTTAAAATGAGTATACAGTTGGCCACATTCCGCCACCTGTAATTCTGGCTTCATAGGGAATATTTCAAATTCCTCACAGCATCAAAAGAATATTCTTTGGGAATATTCCTCTCTCGAAATTCGTGTAGCGTGGCTTCTCCTTCCAAGTTCCATCACATCACGGTTCCTAACTAGTCTAGGTTTCGTAGCCCATCAATGTTCCAAAATCTAAGTTTTGTTCTGGGTTAGTTCCTCTGCTCAACATTTGGATGAACAAAGGTTTTAAATAAATTTTGCCTGGGTGAATTTTCCAATAGTCCCCACTAATGCATTGGTCACCTTTAGGCCCCCTAGCCCATATGCCATGAGGTGCTAAGTCCCCTTCTCATTCTCTAGTGCTAGGATTATAGATCTCAGTAAATCATGCTTGAATCTCTCACTTCTACCCATCCATCCTACCCTTATGTCCCCTTTCACCATTTAATACCCCAAAATATCCCCTTCTCCCAAAATTAATGAGAATTGAACATTTCGAGGTGGTCATTTAACAACTACCTTTAAAAGTTTAATTCTAATGACTTTTTTTTCTAGGGGGGGGGGGGGGTTGTCCAAAACTGCCTCCAAAAGTTACATTGTTGTGAATTTTAAGGGTGGTTTAGGGATTAGTGGTTAAAGGGTTAGTGGTTTAGGGTTTAAGTAATCAAGGTGTTGATAGGTTATGAGTTATAAGTGCAGGGATTAAGGGATTATGACTTGGGGGTCAAGGGGATAGGGAATTCAGTGGTTATGGGTTAAGGGCTTATGGGTTGTGATAAAGAGGCCCTAATATCATTATCACAACTATTAGGAGTTCCCCTATCAGTTTCTCTCATTTCCTTCCCTTTACGCCCCCTAAACCCTATCCCATGAGGTCCTATGGCCCCTTCTCATTCTCTAATGCTAAGATTATATATCTCAGTAAACCATGCTTGAACCTCTCAATTCTACCCATCCATTCTACCATTATGTCCCCTTGGCTCGTTCAATACACCAAAATATCCCCCTCCCCCAAAATTCATGAGAATTTAACATTTGGAGGTGGTCATTTAACAACCACCTCTAAAAATTTAATTCTAATGACTTTTGGAGAGCGGGTTGGGGGAGGGGGGGGTGGGGTTGTCCAAAAATGCCTCAAAAGTTTACATTGTCGTGAATTTTAAAGGGGGTTGTTTAACAACCCCCCTTAAAAGTCACAAGAATTTAACTTTTGGAGGTGGGTTTGGACACCCCCCCAAAAGTCATGAGAATTGAACTCTTCGAGGCGATTGTTAAATGATCGCCTCCAAATGTTCAATTCTCATGACTTTTCTTGTGGTGGTGGTGGGGGGGGGAGGGGGGGGGGGGGGGGGGGGGTGGGGGGTTTTTCAAAAATTATTCCAAAATTTAAATTCTCATGAATTTTAGGGGGGTTTTCAAAAAACCACCATGAAAAATGTATTTTGGGGTAGTCATTTAAACCCCCCTCCCCATAAAAGTCATGAGAAAACACTTTTAGAGGGGGTTGTTAGAAATCCTCAACGACAAAAAAATATTTCACGTTTAATTTTCATGAATTTCATAGGTGGGGGTGGGGGAGTGGGTTTAAAAACTTCCATGAAAAATAGATTTAGGGGAAGTCATTTACCCCACCCCCCCCAAAAGGTTTAATTTTCATGACTTTTTGGGGGGATTTTCAAAACCTGCCATGAAAAATATATTTAGGGGAAATATTTTAAAACTCCCTTGATCTGGAATCTCTGATTACCTGGCTTAATCCCATAACTTTTCTTCGGTTGATGTTAGTGTAATTGCATAAAAGAGCACATAAAAACCATGTATGCAAAACACTTAAAGAAGAAGTAAGATAAAGGAGACCATAAAGGCATTGCACACAAAAAGTTTGATAAAGAAGTTCATCCTGTGTGGACTATGTTTCCCATTTCAGCTTCGAAAGTACAGTGTGCTTAAGTGAAAGTTAAAAGATGAAATGCATGCATGAGCATGATATGCATGAACACAAGGATGTTGATGATTTCCTTGTATTTAAACATGTAAGTGAGATTAACTTGAAGGGTTGATTACTTTGTTTTAAGCATGCATGTAATGTCAATATTGACTTGAAAAAAGTTGATTTGGTCTCTAAGATGGAGATGATGATGAAGTGTTTCATCTTTGAAAAAGAACTGTAGAATTATTTTTCTACATGCTTGACTTGAAGGGTCAATTGTTTTAAAGGCATGTTTTGTTGACTTGTTATCTAGTCAATCATTTGTATGCAGATGTAAAGACATGGAGGTGTTCACAAGATGTGAAATCTGTTTCTTTTGTTGAATAAGGAGTTTAGGCCATCCAGTTGTTATCTGTAATCCTGTTATTGTTAACAGTTGTTGTTGATAGTATGTCAAACATGTACAAATGAAAATTTTGTGAAGAAGATGCAACTTCACATTGGTTTGAGCCACCTTGGATCAATGATCAAGGAAGAGAAGTTCAAACTACCTTCTGTGACCTTCTCAACAAGAGTTCTGCATGAAGTCAAGGAGGAAGATAGTTCTTCCTAGGAGAACAAGCACATCTAGGAAGGAAAGTGTTCAAAGGCTTTTGTTCAGAGGCACTACGCAGGGCAAGTGTATGGAGGTTGAAAGAAGAGGGTGACATACTCCCATTTACAGTTCAGATCAGTATATCAGTCTTTCGGAGTCCAAAAGAGTTTTTAGTGGGAAGGCGTGATCCAAAATGGATTTAACATAGACTTCTAAGTCTATGAATATTCCTCATAGAGGAAAATGAAAGTCAAAGGATGCTCTTGGGAATAGTCTCATTGCATAGATCTCTTCATATTGAATCTAACGCAATTTGAATTTCTAAAACGAACTTCGGATGAAGAAGTTATTGTAAAAAGAAAATTGCCCATTGTCCTTTGAAAATGAGGCATTTTCTTATTAAATGGGACTTGAGAGAAATAAAGGCTTTCTATGGAAAAATCGCATCAGAAGGTTCAAAGGGAGGACTTAAACCAAAGGCCATAAGGACCCTCGATTAGCGATCTACGATATATCGAATCAGATATAGGCTGCCATGCAATATCGGGACCCTGGGCAAGTCGATTGCGATATGCGATGGTCAGCGATCGACAATCGGCACATTCAAAGGGAAGACCCTCAGGGCTATTGCAATTGCGATATGTGACATGCGATTGGGGCCGATAGCGATGCGCCAATATCGGTGATCGGCGATCAGCAATTGGTGAATCCCTGATACAAGGAGCCAATGCTAATGCAACGTGCAATTGCGACTTGCGGCAAAGTGCAGACCCGATGAGGTTTATGAACGCGGTTGAATAATATTTGAAATTTGGAGTTTTGGATTTTTTGTGCATTCCTGTGTATTTGGGGTTTTGACTATGCAACAATGCAATTGCAATACTGCGGCCAAAGGCGAACGCGATAAGGATTATAGACACGATTTCTTATTATTTAAAAGCTAGATTTGTGCTCAATGATGTGTTTTATGTTTGTTTTTCCTGTGTATTTCTGTTATATTGCTATTTTGAGATTTAGTCCGAAAAAAGGCCGACTGTGTCTTTTCCACTGTAAAACAGCTCCTATTCATCTGTGCCATGCTATAAGTGTGTGTTTTCTAATAGGAATGTGTTATAGAGATGCAGAGCCACAAAGCCAGATGGCCAGACACAGAGCCAAAGAGCCATAGAGCCAAAGGACCAGACGCAGAGCCACAAGGAGCAGAGGAAGCCACAGAACCGCAGAGGAAAGATGGTACAGAGAGGAATGGATGGAAACCACAGAGTCAGAAGGGTCCCTCACAAACGCTAGAGAGCACGATTGACAAGGGAGCTGACAAAAATGTAGCAGCAGAGAAGCTAGTCTCCCTTTAAGGAGCTCACAAAAATGTAGCAGTGGAGAAGTTAGTCTCCCTTCGAGGAACTCATAATAGGCTCCCTTCAAGGAAGTTCTCTCTCCAGAGAGCTCACACTGTGACATACCATAACTGTAGACTTGATAGAGACATAAAGCTACCAGAGGTTGGGGGCGAATTGCCCAGGGATGATTTCTCAGGATGAGGAAGCGATAGAGAGCTCAAGAACTTGAACATCGAGAGCCAGAAAGCCTGAGAGCTTTAGAGCCAGAGGGCTGAGCAAAGGCAGAGCCACTAGAGGTTGGAGGCAAAGCCAGACGGATAGAGCCAGATAGCTAAGAGAGCTAGAGCCAGATGAGCAAGAAAGCTGAGAGCTAGAGCCAGGGAGCTCAAAATAGAATTCTAAGAGCCATGTGCTGTAATGAAGTTACAGAACAACAAATAGATCATATGATCAAGCTATTGCTGATGTCTAAAGTGTACTGAAGATAGAAGAAAGAATTCCAGAGACAATAAAATAATTCTAAGGGAGTTGGTGCCAGCCAGGAGCTCAAGATAGCCCGAAGTGTTGATTGAAGGAATCTAGTCTAGAGAAGCCTAGATTTGTTTGCAGAGTATGGAAAACCAGCAGGATAAGATGGTATTCTAAGCCCATAGGTTCAGTTGTAAACCAATGGAGTTGAGTGTGTAACTTGTAAAAGAAGATTACCATAATCCCAAAGAGCCTAGCTGAGTTGACTAGGGCTCATGGAGACGTAGCCCAAGATATCAGGGTGAACTCCTAATTAAACTTGTTGTATTTATGTGTTTGTTTATTTGCTGCATTTACTGTTATGTGTTTTTATATATCAATTTAAGCAAATAAACTTAAGGCAATTAAGCAGTCAAAGGAAAACTAAAAGCATACACCTATTTCAAGTTATTTTAATTATGCAAATTGTCAAGCATAAGCTAGATCTTGGTGATATTTAAGCTTTGGAGTGGGAGAGGTTCTTGTAAGCATGATAAGAAGCCTTTAGACCCCCATTTCAGATCAATAGGGAATCCAAAAGAATTATCAACTTCCCTATTTCCTCTACCTCTTCCATTATTTCCTCTACCTTCTCCATTATTTCCTCTACCTCCTCCTCCTCCAAACAATGAAAATTCTCTATCCTCTCCTTCTTCTGCCATTATAGTTTCTTTAGAGTTAATATAAGATTCAACCTGCAAGGTTAATTTCTCTTCCTCTGGTTCCACTATCAATGGTATGCGGAAGAAAGGTTCTACTTCTTCTTCTCCACTAGGTATTCTTAATTCTTCAACTAAAATATGTTCTCCGGTAGAGGTGAAAAGGCTACTCCTTCTATTCGAGATCCAAGATTTTCTTCCTCTAGGACTGCCTCAGTAGATGAAATAGGAGATCATCTTGATTGAATTTATGACCTTAGAACTTCAGGAGGCCTATGGCTATGAATATGAGTTTGATATGGAGATGCATCTCTTCTTAGTCTTGGTGGAGTAGGTGGTGTTGTAGGAATTGAATTCCTGCCTCTAGCTATGAATCTACCCCTAGAGTCTCTTTCTCTACGCAAATCATTTTTTTGGATGTAAGAGATTGTTATGAAACCAGCTCACAAAAAGATAGAAAAGATAGATCAACGCCTTATAATTCAACCTCTTCGAGGGGGAAATGGTCCAGGTGGATATTGGTGGCCACCTGCCAAGTCCGCCTGGACCCCCACCATTGTCTTTCTCAGCATTTTCAGTTTCCTTAATTGTAGCACAACTTACTATTTTTAGCAGTTTTTCGGGTCCTGAACTTCCGGAGCCGTTTTGAGGCCCTAAACGACGTTTTTTGGGGAATCCGGGGGAAAGATGGGTCCATAGAATGGACCGATGTTTCCCGTTCCAACAATGATAGTGCTCGAATAGATCTTTCTAATGAGCTATTGTACGCATCAAACGGAGAGCATATGCTAAAGTTACGATCCCGAGAAGTTGATGTACCAACTTACCCCCAAACGGGGCCCACAGTTTGGCGTTTCATCTCCTAGGGTTAGGTTTTGGAATGTTAAGGGTTTTCATTGTTTCTCAACAATAAATAGGCCTTCGAGCCTCATTGTAACACAGTTCAGAGGCATGTAGCCATCACATCTCTTCTCAGAGATAAGCTACCATCGCCCTAGCTAGTTTATTTCCATTTCTGATTGTAAGCGTATTTTAGTATTTTCCATTAATGAAATGAAGTATTAGTTCCGCTGCATATTTGTGTATATGGTTATCTCTGTAATTTGTTGCGTTCCTGTTTAAATCCGGATCAGTGGTATCAGAGCGGGTCTGCTTTTTCTCTGTTTTTCTTTGCATGTCCCCAACAAGGTCGGGATATAAGGAGTTAGGGCTTGAACTGGTTGAACCTTTGCAAGACCAGCCTCGCAAATCCCGACGGCCTCCCATGGCGGACGACGAGAAGAAAGACGAGGGGGCAGGAGATCCCATCAAAATCTTGCTCGAAGAAGCGCTCGAGCGACAACGGAACGCGATGATGGACAGCTTTGCGCAGATCCTTCAGCGGCTACCCAGAAGCGGCGCATCGGCTTCCAGCAGCTTCTTTGGAAACGCCACACCCTTTAAGGTACAAGTTAATTTTGAAATCCCCATATTCGAGGGTCAGATAGACGCCGATGCCGTAGATAAATGGTTAAATCTGCTAGAGGGTTATTTTTCTGTTCATGAATTTTCGAGTCGGGAAAAGATTGTTTTTGCTCTTCTCAAAGCAGCCCCCCACGTCAAGGACTGGTGGGAAACCTACTGCGAGCAGAAGGATGAAAGTACTGGCTCACTATTTTCAGCCGCACCCACCTGGGACTCGTTCCGGAATGCCATCAAGGAGCAGTACTACCCTGTCGGGAGCTATGAGGATGAATACATAAAGTGGACCACGCTGCGGCAGGGAAGGGACCAAGACGTGCCGGAGGTCACCAATCTTTTCCATACCCTTCGCACAAAGTTGGGTATCAAGGATACAGAGCAACATTTGATACTCAAATACCCGGGCTGCCTGCACAAGTACATCCACGAATAAATACAATTCCTAAACATCCCCTCGCTCGGCGCAGCGTACCGGTATGCCGTCAAGGTCGAGCAAAAGTTTAAACAAAAGAAGCGAGACTTTGGATCTGCGAATCCAAAGCAGGGGAAAGGTGCCCCTAAACCACAAAACAAAGGACAAAGCCAAGGCAGGACAACCCAAGACAACCAGCCAAAGCTGCAAGCAAAGAACAGCGCCGCGAAGCCGAGAAAGGACACTGGAAAATGGTACGAGTTCCATAAGAGCTCCACTCACAACACAAGTGAGTGTCGGGCCAAGCAGTCACTGGTGGCGAGCTAAAGGTTTCAGAATCAGATGCATGCTCCGACTCTGAGTCAGAACCCGATAAGGGGTATGAAAAAGGGAAGCAGATCATTGATGCGGACCCCAGCGCCACTGTTGCTACTGCAAAGATCCCGAAAAATGAACCCGAAGATCCAGAGGAGGAGGAGCGTCTCTTCCACTCCCAGATGTGGGTAAAGGGCTCCCCGATACAGTTCATTGTTGATAGTGGGAGGCAAAAGAACCT
>APFE030663275.1:0-30657 GCA_000404065.3 Pinus taeda
CAGAATATGTATATGGTGAATATGCAAGGATGTGGAAGACTGAGCTCCAGTATACCACTGATCTTGGGTTTCCTGCTGCATCAGTTCTCTTGATTTCAAAAGAGAACTTCTCATGTTGATGATAGAGAATGAGATGATAAATATATGAGGTGTATCTGAACACCCTCTCTCTAGACAAGTGTAGAAATTGCTCATGTATCTTGTCAGAGATATATGTAGCATAGTCGTAACAAATGGGGGCCTTACCAGGGGTAAACATTGTCATCATTACTAGCACGGTTTCCTCTATGAACTCCATTGATTTGTACCCCAGCACTGAGCTTATCATGTATGCCAAGTCCAGGCCCAGTTGATTTAAATAACCATCAAAAATGGGAGGATGCAGCACTGTGTCAGATTTCTTAATAAACAACTGATTGAGCTTTAGGATCTCTGCCTCTGTGAGTATCTTGGCTCCTTGATTGATTAGGTCCAGCAGGGATAAAGGAACCAATTTCCTTTGAGTTTTGAATTGGACCATCTCCCTGATGGCCTCAGGGGTGGTGTAAAATACAACTGCACCTTGAGGGTTGAGCACAACCCTCTGTATAGGATCATAGCAGACAGCACACAAGTGGATGAGGTCAAGGAACTGGTTGACCTGGGGCATCTTGAAGATTGGGAGGGAGGACTCCCAAATGCCTAGGATATCTGTTCCATCTATGTGCTTAGCCCTGAGCTCATTTAACAAATGAATGTGAAACGTACATTTGGATGGGGTGTCTTCTGAGATTTGGTAATCTAGGTCAGCCAAATCTTGCCAGTCCAGCTCCCTCTGAGGAGCGTTCAAGGGAGTAACATTGAGGGCTACTGATGCTGGGGGGTATCCATGTCTGTTCAAACGTTTCTTGAGATGATGAGTGTGCTAACTGAGAAAATGGAATTGAGAGGAACACAGAGCAGCAGGATTGCTTTACAGCAGAATAGGATAGTGTTGGGCTTTCTGAGAAGGCTTCTTATACAATTTAGCAAACCTCCTTTGACAATTTAGGAGCAGGTTAATGAGTTCACGATTGCGCGAACAGAGAAGGGTTTTTACTAAAATTGAAGTGTAAAATGGCTCTGCCAATGTAATTCGACCTCAAATTGTCCAGGGGAAATAGGATATACTTGGTTTTGTGGTGAAATTTTAATGTTCTGCCGTGTCCAGGTGTATTTTACAACTGTGAAAAAACCAGTTTGCGAGGAGATGGACGGGCAAATACCTGTTTAACCAGTAGCTCGGGACGAAATAGTAGTTGGGTTGGCGCTTCGAGCTTCTGCGGATGGTCTGGAGTAGGCTGGTAGACTGTTCATCATGGTGTGCATGCAGACAGCGCAGAGGTCTTTTTCACAGAAAATAACAAAAAAAAATACGAAAAACTGTAAAAATATGACCTTTTTGCTTTATTGGCGCGTTTTTTGAGTGACGTCAGCATGACGTCAGCATGTGGGTCCGGGTTGGATGATGTCAGCAGGACGTCATCGGGTGACGTGGCGGCCTAAGACCGGTCCACGGGGGCGACGAGGTGGCGGCCAGGTGGGCGAATGGGGGACGGGGTGCGCGGCTGTGGCATTGACGTGGATAACGGCAGGGCGGGGACGTGGGAGGACAAATGTCGCCATATCGGGCCCCCTCCTGCACGGCAAGGAATCTGTCAGAGGGGGCTCCGACGGAGTTTGGCAGCGACGCGTGTCCCCGCGTGACGTAAGCATCTGACAGATATTAGAAGGTATCTGTCGGACGTTGGGGGCCTTCCGAAATCCATGAGAGCCGTTGATCTGCAGGCGCACGATCGGACGGCTGTCGGGCGAGGAACCTGCGCGGCAAATAAAATCAACCTTTCTTAAAGGTCAGACGTCGGGTTCCTCCAAAATTGCTATTGGCCGTAGATCTGGCAAGGCTGCGATCGGACGGTCATCAGGTCGATCAACTGCACGGAGGATAAGAGTCAGTGGGCGGGTTATAAAATAATACTTCTCGGCAAGTACGCCCGGCGGGACCCTTCACTTTATGAATGGTTTTCAATAGTTTTGAATGATTTTCTTTAATAAACTCATATTTGCCCGACAACATTGGGAACGGCAAACCAAAGGTTTTCCATGTAATTTTTCGTACAAAGCATATAGGGGCAAAACTTTAGGAAAAGGGGGTTTTGATGAAATTATATGAAAAGGCGCACATTGGTTATCAACCTTAGGATAAGGCGGGGAAGGTAGGTTTTCATCATATTTTTTCCCTTTAATGGTATAAGGGGGCTCAAAAGGGTTTCTTTAAGGGTTTTCAGGCAAAAATGGAGACTTGGGTAGGTAGACGGGTTCAGATGGAGAAAAGGGGTTAAACATGGGTTCTTGACCTTAACCAGATGTTAATTCAATTCCCAGGGAGTGGAAATTATGGCTATAGTGCCAAGGAGGGGATATTTATACATTGTGTGGGGTTTATACACCATGGTGTTATAATTATAGGGGAAATGAAGTATAGGGAGCTAAATAATAGAGTTAGCTGTTAATGTGGGAGGAAAATATGGATACAACCAAGTTTTCTTGAAAACAACTTAGTGTAAAGAGTAGATCAAAATGAAAAGACTTTTGCACAAGAAATGTGGCTTTTAAAGGCCATAAGAACTATTACAAAGCCTTAAGTTTCTCTTATGTACACAACTTGTGAAGGGGTGTTAGTAATGAGTGATATACAAATGGAAAAAGGAAGTTAGTCATGCTCCACTGTGTTACTTTGCCTGTACATGGTTAGCAAAGTTGATCTTGGAAGAAACACCACTTCTGCAACCCCATCTACCTACCCAACTAATTTTCCTAACATTTTTTATTTCTTCTTGGAGGGTGCACTTGGACTTGCAAACCCTTTGTGTGCCTTTTCTTTTACATTGGCTTTTTTGCTTCATTTCCTATCTAATACTACCCTTATCCCTTCCAAGGCCCCAGATTAAGCAGTTGGAAACCTTAGTTTCTCTACCTAGCTAATGATCTGCCAAGATTAAACAGTTTGGACAGATTTCTTTCTCTATTCTACAACATAAATTGAAAACATGGCATGATCCAGATTAGACTGTTGGGTCATCCATCAAAGCTCTGTAATATGCAGGCATATACACACCTTATCTTTTCTTGCAAATATGGAACCTTTGTAGTAGAAAAATGGAGCATATTTGGCACTTGTATTTGCCAATCATGAAATATGAAACCTATTGGTATAGGTATCCAACACATACTTTCCACCATTGTTGGACACATCAGACATTATTGAGTAGTTCACACCAACAAAGCTCAACCTAGAGTGCATTGAACAAACCAAAATTGAGAAGATCATGGACACCTAGATCAAAAGCACTTACAAATAGAGGATCCAAATGTATCGAGTTATCAAAGTTGGTGAACCCTTACGCCAAGGAAAGTGGCTCACTAGAGACCAAATTCAACAGATATTTCCCCATCTCATTAAGGCACTCAATGTAAGGGGGAAAAGTATCTCCTATGGGTGGGGAGTGATCTAAGTGGATATTTGTGGCCACTCAACAATTCCACTTGGACCCCCACCATTTTTTATTTCAATTGCCTTAATTTTAGCAAAATTTATTATTTTTGGTAGATTGTCAGGTCATGAACTTGTGGAGCCATTTTGAGGTGTTAAACAACGTTTTTGGGAAAGTAATAAATACAACAACTTACTATTGAGGTTTGTAATAAAAATTTATAGTTCTCAAATAGATCTTTATAACAAGCTATAGTACGTTTCAAACAAAGATCGTATGTGAAAGTTACGACCCCATGAAGTTGGTGTACCAACTAACCCCAATGGGGCCCACACAATTTTGGCACTTCATCTCCTAGGGTTATATTTTTGGATGTTTTGGGTTTTCCCTTGTTTCTCAATAATGAAAAGGCTCACAATATTCATTTTAACACAGTTTAAAGGCATGTAACTGCTGCATATCTTCTTAGAGATTAGCTATCATTTCCCAAGATACTTTATTTCCATTTGCAATGCAAAACAATTTCATTATTTTGTTATCAATCAATTCAAGTTCAATTTTTTTGTAATTGTGTTTTGTTTAAATATGTATTACATTTCATTCTTGCATAAATCTAGATTAGTTTTATCAGAGTGGTCTTCTCTTTCTTTGTGTTTTTGTGCATGTCCACAACGAAGTTAGGTATAAAGAGTTAGAGCTTGAACTAGATGAACCTTTGAAAGACTGACCTAACCAACCTCAATAGCCTCCCATGGTAGAAGAAAAGAAATACGAGGGAGTAGGATATCCTTTCAAAATACTACTATAAGAATCCCTCAATCAACAAAGGAACGAGATGATGGAGAAATATGTTGGAAGGATATTTTTTAGTTCATGACTTTTCCAATAGGAAAAAGGTTATTTTTTCATTCCTCGAAGTCACCACCCATGTCAAGGACCAGTGGGAAACGTATCGTAATAAAAGGGACGAGAGGGAACCCTCACTCGTTTTGGCTACAAACCCTTGGTATTCTTTCTAAGACACCATCATGGAACAATATTACCCTCTAGAGAGTTGTGAAGACAAGCAAATAAAGTAGACTAAATTGTGACACGACAGGGACCAAGACTTGTCAGAGTTCACAAATATTTTTCATAGGCTTTACACAAAGTTGGTGTCAAGGATTCTAGTTGGCATTAGGTACTCAAGTACCACGACTGTGTACAAAAATACATGTAGGGTGAGATAGAGATCTTAGACATCTCCTCACTTGGCATCGCCTATCGATATGCTATCAATAGCAAGAAAAAATTTAAACAAAAGAAGCAAGAATTAGAATATGCAAATCTAAAGCAAAGGAAAGGTGGCCCCAAATTACATTTTGAAGGACAAAGCTAAGATGGGGTTACCCAGGACAACTTGTTGCAGCTGCAAACAAAGAAAAACACCATGAAGACATAGAAGGACAAAAGAAAGTGGTGTGAGTTCCATCAGTTCCCACTCACAAAAAAAGTGACCATTGATCCAAGAAGTCACTGGTGGCTGAGCTGAAGGCTCTAGATTTAGATTCATGTTCTAAGTTTGTGGCAACACCCAACAAGGGGAGTAACAAAGGGAAGTAGATTATTTATGGAGATCCCAATGCCATCTCTTCCACTCACAAATATGGGTGAAGGGGTATCCACTGCAGTTCAGCTTTCATATCGGGAACCAAAATAACCTCATCTCAGTAGAGGTAATTAAGTGGCTAGGCCTACAGACCACACCACACATGTATCCAAACGCCATTAGGGGGCTCCACCAAGGAAGAGATCATTAGAGAAATTTTGAGGTCTAAAATGGGCCTCAAAGCGACAATATACAACAAAAACCAAATTTATAAGAACTAATAGGATTCAATATTATGATGCCAACCATGGGGGATGATTCACCATTTTTGGACTAAAAGTGTAAAAAGATTAAAAAATAAAAAAATATAAATACTACTTTTCCAACTCATATTTTCAACTTATCTCCCTACGATTTTACTTAAATTTTGAGAAGGAGAACTTGTTGGATGTAAAATTTAATTCCTCATCCAAGGATTACCCATGTTACATACTTTCGATAGACTCCGTTACACAAAATATGAGAAATACATGAAAAAACATGATTGTAATCACATTTTACATGTATTCTTTATTTTTCATGTAGTAGATTCTATCAAAAGTATTCAATGTGGGTACTCCTTGGATGGGGAATTAAATTTTCCACCCAACGAGTGCTCCCACTCGAAATTTGAGTAAAACCATAAGGAGATAATTTGAAGAAACGAGTTGAGAAACTAGTTTTTTCTTTTATCCCTCTAAACTTTGATGATTTGATCTAATATTATTTTATTATTTCTACTATTATTTTATAATATTCCTTAGGAGGCCCATTTTAGACATCAAAACCTCTATAATTTGTTTGCGTCACCTAGCAGTGCAATCTTCCCTACAACATCAAAACCTTCAAGGATAAGGTATTGTATGACATTGATCCTCTTGAATTTTGTGATCTATTATTAGGCCAACCATGTTGGGATGAGAAAAAGGAATGTTTTCTCCTCGTAAATAGCCTAATTTAGCGTTTTTATTCATATGTTTTTCTTCGTTTTATGGATCGAAATAGAGAAACAATAACTGAAGTAGGGTAAAAGAGATTAGTAACACATTAGATAAATTTGGGCATAGAGAACTGCCTTTTACTATCTTTATGTGTAGAGATACGGATTGGATGATGGTTGTTCAATCGACAGAACAACAACAACAAGTAAAGGAAAAAACATCATATGGGGCAAGCAGGACAGCGGAAGACCGAGCAGACCAAAGCTATTTTATGATGGAATTAGATTGAGTATTACGAAATCCTCAGGATCGATCCCCTAATCCTGAGGATTCGATTTTATCTATTTACTTTTCTAAATGTTATATATAAGGCCGAAAGGAAAACTGAACAACTAGTTTAGAAATTCACAGATTGTAACTATTCTTTCGGACATATAATACTTTCATTTTGGTGATGTTGTAACTCTGTTACTTATTTTAATGAAGAAGACTACGTTTAATTCATAATTGTATTCTGAGTACCTAATAGAGGGTACTTCTGGAGACTTTAGGCCCAGTCAAGAGAAGATATACTGCTTCACCTATGTTATAATCATTTATTTTTATTCTTTACTATTTGTTATTGTTGAGTTAATATCATTTAGATTACCGTGAGGATTGACGATTGTGATTTACATTTGTTGTTTATTCAAGATTCAAGACTTAACTGTGTGATTAATATGCATGATGCTCTTTATTGAAATGGTTATGTTATATGTGTGATGCTCTTTCTCTAATTAGTTATGTTCATTTCAGATTGTTGTTCATTCTAGGTAACATTATCATAGATTTCAAAGCTAGAATTGATTTCTTTCTGTGAGATGCTTATATGATCATTTTCTGTTCAATTATCATAACTCTCTTTCATGTTGAATAAGTTAGTTTCAATTCCAGTGAAGATTTCAAAGTATGGTTCTTTCTATTTGTAATCGGATTCATTTGCTTTCAGAATAGATTAAGTAGAATTGCAAAGTGTGTTATGAATTCCTTTAGAGTTGCTTGAATTGAATTTAAAGAGATAGTCATTACCAATTGCAACTATTCCAGCATAGATTTACTTCTGAATTCAATCCATATATAGTGTTGACACTCTTGAAATAAAAATACTTGCCCTGGGTTGATAATGAATGTAGGTATAGAGATTGTTTGTAATAGGACACCTTAGTGTGCCAACATCTTGGCGCCATTGCCAAGGAGAGTGTTTCAAAGTGATTTCCTTTTATCTTTTTGTAAGAAAATTGGGTTTTAAAAATGAGAGGTAAGAACCTGCATGACTAGCAAGTGAAGTGCTTGCTCATCAGCTTGCTTTTCAGCAAAAGCACAGAGGTTAAATAGAAATAGGATTTTTATGAATGACTTGGAATAGAAAGATAGAAAATTACTAGAACCCCCCACCTAAATCCACAAAACCTAAGGTATTGGTGAGCCTTGGGAGAACAACTTTTATAGATGAAATCGTAGGAAAAGAAAAGTTTGAGGCATCAGTAGGATTCCAGACTGTCACTGGAAAAAACCCTAATGTAATCCCTCAGGTAGAAGGCTCACCATTTACAGCCTACACTGAGATTCAAAGCCAAATTGGAGGATCTAAACAAGGTCTTCAAGTTATAGAAAATTTATATTATGATCCTCTACAAGAGTGACAATTGTGTAACTTAAGAGAAGGAGAGGGAGAAACCAGTGGAACTGCTAAGGTAGGACCTCAACTGTCCAAACAAGGATCTCCTGTGATCCCATATCTAGGAAGTGTTGCAAAACCAACTCAAATTGCTAATCCTGTGCTTACTCAAATAGCACCCCTTGAAATTCCTGAAGGATATTGGCACATTTTCGACCAAATGGAAAATCATCCACCTCAAGGTCAAACCTCGACATTGGAATACCCCATAGTCGACCAAGTGGAAAATGCCCCTATGAAAGCTATTCCCTTGCAGAGAATCCCAAATTTTCATGGGATGATCGTGGAGGATCCTGATGCCTTCCTATTCGAGCTTGATGTCCTCTATAGAGGATATGACCATATCGCCAACCCTAAAAAAATAAAACTATTCCCTTCTACTCTGAAAGGAGCAACCTTGAGATCGTTCATGGGTTTGCACAGACGTAATATTAACTCTTGTGATGACATGAAAAATTCCTTCCTCACAAGATACCAGGACTTTTGCAAGACTAGGAAATTAAAAGATGAAATATTTAAGATGGATGCAAAGGATAATGAAAATCTAGAAGAATATGTCGAATGGTTTCACTATAATTTACAGAGATCTTCTCACACCACCTTACCAAAAGAAGTCCTAAGAGCTATCTTAGTTAAGGTAATGAAGGAAGAATGGATAGAAACTCTAAATTTAATGGGGAAAGTTGATATTCCTCAAGAATATTATGATGAAATCATTCACTTGTGTATCAGGTGTTCGTGAGGAAGCACACACACATGAGAAGGAAGTCGAGATCCTATGACCATAGGAAGCAAACCACACAGTGGAGGTGTAACATGAATGGAAATTGGAAACCTCCTGGAATATTTCAAGATGGACATCCTAGGAACCCTCACAATGCAGATGGACATCCTATAGGCTAAACAGAAACAAGCCTTAACATAACAGAACTTGGTCGTTTTCTGGACATGCTACTGGAAGAAGCACAACCAATGGGAGTGTCCATTGGACATGGTTTAGACATGCACTATCTGCACCAAGGACCATGCCACTAAAGAAGAGATAGAGCTACTATATTGAATCAACCAGTGTTGTCAGTGGCAGACAAAATATATAGGTATGTCGCAAGACAGATCTTAGTTCTTTCCTTCTTCACCATTTAATCAACAACAAAACCCTGCAACAGCATGGCAAGGCCAGACACCTTACTAAAATTGGAAATCCCATACATTCCCTATGCCACTTTGGCCAAATTAGTCCTTTCTGGGTAATGGTTGTCCAAATTCTCCTTTTACTCATATTTGGCAAGGTAATCCCTATCCATCCTAGTGGCCTACCTCTACTTCTGAAAACCCAAATAGGTCTTTGAATTGGTAGCAACCTTTGGAGATATCCAATACACCTATGGGAACAAGTCTTGAACCCCAACCTGCATTATCAACCCCATATCAATTACATCAAAATCCTTAGACTCTTCTGCGTCCTCAATTTTCAGCTCAACCAAATCTGAATCCCAATAACAGACCGTTCAGCGAGTGCAAATTATCGAAAGCGCAGACTATGAGATTGAACAAAAAGAATGTAATGAACTTATATTAAGGTTGGGACTATCATTACCCCTAGGGAAAATAGAGACTAGGCATCAATTGAATTGGAAAACCCACCTTTACATATGCCATCAACCGTAATTGACATAGAAATAAAACAAGGAGAAGATATAGATCATCATAAAGATCCTGAGAATCTCATAGTTAGTTCTCCCCCATTCCCTGAAAGGCTAACAATACCCAAGCCAATTTTTTTATCCAGATTTTGATCTTGTAGGTGAACTAAAAAATCTTCCTATTAAAATTCCTCTCCTCCAGGCCATCCAAGATATTCCTATTTATGCTAAAATGATTAAAGACATATGTGTAAATAAGCCTGTGAGGAAAACAAAAGCTTCACCCACCATTCATGTTGCAGGGACGTTATCTGATTTATTCTTGGGAAGGGAAACTCTAGTAAAATACGAAGATCGTGGGAATCCCATTGTTAGAGTCCAAATATATGGCCGCTACTTTCCAAACACACTAGTTGATTTGGGTGCAGCCATTAACATCTTAATAGTAGAAACCTGTCAGACACTCGGTAGTACAACTCTGGAACCAAACACCACCCTGTTAGAACTTGTTGATCATTCGGTGGTAAGGCTAGCAGGAACTTTAGAGTATATTATGGTTTTTGTTGATTCATGGCAGTATCCGGTAGATTTTCTTGTTATAAACCCAAAGATTCGATTGGATGGGCACCCTTTGATTCTGGGCCGACCTTGGCTGGCCATTGTTGATGCTTAGATAGGCTACCGAGAGGGCAACATGATTATTGCTAAAGGGGATGCTGTAAAAAATCTCATTTTATATCCTCCTACCAAACCAATTTTTCCCATTGTAAAAATATGTAAACAGCCACCCGCATATCTAGAAGAAAGAATTCGTTCACCACTTACAGTAGCAGAGGCACTTGAATTCAAGGATCAAACTGAAGATGATGTTATCAATAATTTTATTAATCAGCCAACTAACGTGAACAATGTGAAATGTCAGATGTTAAAAAAAAATCTTGATAATGAAGCCTTGGAAGACCCTTTGAAAGATATTGTTGATCATCATATCCAAACAACTATTGTTCATAATAGCAAGCCTATTGAAATTGAACCAGGAAAAGTTTTAAACATTAATGATAGCCTAGATAGTGATCAACAACAAAAGCTCATTCAAGTCCTACAAAAATATAAAGTGGCTTTTTCCTGGGATTATCCTTATATGAAGGGTATAGACCCACAGTTGTGTAAACGTCATATGTACACTAAAAAAGATGCTCATCCTATCTGGAAACCTCAATAGGGATTGAATCCACACCTCAAGTACATTGCAAAAGAAGAATTACAGAAGTTGTTGTATGTGAATTTCACTTATCGCATTTTGGATAGGAAATGGGTCTCTCCATTGGTAGTTGTCTCGAAGAAAAATGGGAAGTGGTGTATCTATGTGGATTATCAGGAATTGAACAAGGCAACAAAGAAAGATCACATCCATCTTCTATTCATTTATAAAGTCCTTCATGCTTTGGAAAGGAAGAAGTTATTTTCCTTTCTAGACGGCTTTAGTGGCTACAGTCAGATTCAAATCACCGCTGAAGACTAAGACAAAAAAACCTTAACCTGTCCTTGGGGCACATTCACTTATAGAATGTTACCATTTGGCTTATGTAATGCCCCAACTACATTTCAAAGAGTTATACTCAACATTTTTGTTCATATGATAAATGAAGGAATTGAAGTTTACATGGATGACTTTACCGCATATGGGGATAACTTTGATCAACCGCTACAAACATTAGAAAAGGTTTTAGAATGGAGCATTGCTACCAGGCTATGTCTAAGCAATGTCAAGTGTCACATGATGATGACCAAAGGTGTAATATTAGGACATTATATTTTTGCAGTAGGGATACAGGTAGATCCAACAAAAATACAGGTAATTCTTTACTGCCGACACCCTATACTCAAACGGAGGTACGTAACTTCTTGGGATATGCAGGCTATTAATGCAGTTTTATAAAAAAAATTCACAGATTGTTGCGCCTTTATATGTTTTAACTAGAAATGTTGATTTTAAATGGTCTGACAAATGTGACACATCTTTTAAAAATTTAAAGAAACTAGTTTCGATGGCACCGTTATTACGTGAACTAAACTAGGAACTGCCTTTTCGCATATTCATGGATGCATCAGATGTAGCAATAGGTGTTTCCCTCGGCCAGGAGAAGGATAGAAAACCTTATGCTATATATTGTATCAACAAAAATACTATTGTTGAACTTAATTATACAGTGACAAAAAAAATAAATAAAATTAAAGATTAAAAAAAAATTAGATAAAATAGAAAAAAAATTATTAGTTGTCATTTATGCCATAAACAAATTTAGACATTATATAACAGGATATCAAGTTTTTCTTTATACTGATCATTCTGCCACTAGGTACGTAGCCAACAAACCTATTACAAATGGTCGAGTGACTCATTGGTTATTCCTTTCGTAGGAGTTTGATATCATCATCAAGGATTGTCCAAGAAAGGAAAACCCAGTCGCTGATCTTCTGTCTCGAGTTCCAAAGAGAAATTATCCATTGGTAGTGGACGACCAATTTCCGGATGAACATTTGTTTGTCATAGCAGTCAAAACACCATGGTATGCAGATGTAGCAAACAATCTGGTAGTAGGGAAGCTGCCCAGGCACTTGACAGCAAGGGAAAGAAAATAGATTATCCAGGGCAGCGCCTAGTTTTCTTGGATTGGAGGATACCATTTTCACACATGGTCTGATATGTGTATATGGATATGCATTCGTGAGTATGAGATTTACAACATCTTAAAGGCTTTCCATGATGAGCCCTGCATAGGACACTTTGCAGATCGTAGGATAGGGCATAAGGCACTTCATATGGGATATTATTGGCCCACTATTTTTAAAGATGCTAAGAAATATGCCCAGGATTGTGATAGTTGTGAAAGGATGGATTGACCTAGTCAATCTGATGAACTGCCACTGCAACCCCAATTGGTGATAGAACCCTTTGAATGGTGGGCACTGGATTTTGTTGGTCCATTTCATCCACCATGAAACCAGAAGGCCTACATACTGGTTGCCACATATTATGTGACAAAGTGGGTAGAAATAGTAGATTTTCCAAGAGATATAGAAGAATCTGTAATAAATTACCTCGAAAAGTGATAACAGATGGGGGAGGGCAATTTGTAAGACACAATATTACAAGCACTCTCAAAAACCACCACATTACACATAAAATCACTTCCCCATATCACCCGCAAGCGAACGAGCAGGTTGAAAGCACCATTAAGGTCATTGAAGCAATTCTAACCAAGGCATTTTCAACACATTGACGAGGTTGGGCTGCTAGACTACCAGAGGCCTTGTGAGCCTACACACCACTTGGCAAAATACTACTGGATATTCTCCGTACCAACTGGTGTTTGGCAAAGAACCTATTTTTCCTATTTAATTTGAAATAAATACTCTAAAAACGGTTGATAAAGTGGGATTGGATCTAACAGAAGCCCAAACCAAGCGACTTCAAAAAATAAACAAATTGGATGAGGCTCGATTACTTGCCCTGCAATGTACTGCAATTATTCATCAGTGAAGGGAAACGTGGCACGACAATCTTATAAAAAAGAAGACATTTGAAAAAGGATATTAGGCACTCCTCTACGACTCCATATTCCAAGGCTTTTCGAGCAAGTTACAAATAAGGTGGCTCGGCTCTTATAAAATTCAAGAAGTACATAACAATGGTACCCTCACTTTGACTACCATTGATGGGTCTGGCTATTGTTTCAAGGTGAATGGGCATCGGGTGCATCTTTATCACAAACCACTCACCAAAGAGTCTCTCTGCCAACAGGTACGTGAGGACCCCACCATGCAAATTTTAGCAGCTTTTCTCTCGTGAAATTGCATTTTTATTTGATTGTAAATAATGTATATATTCCTTTAAGGTTGATTCCAATATAGTTAGGCATCACCATGTAAATACAATGACTTTTCTTGTCTTTGGGCATGTTTTGTAGGTGTTGTTCAATCGATTGAATGATTTTTGTTCAACCAATTGAACAACACTTATTTTTGTGTGTGTGTTGTTGTTCAATCAATTGAATGATTGTTGTTCAATCAATTGAACATCACTTATTTTTGTGTGCATATTGTTGTTCAATCGATTGAATGATTGTTGTTCAATCAAATGAACAACATCTTTTGTGTGTTTGTTGTTCAATCTATTGAATTATTGTTTTTCAATCAATTGAATGACAACTTTTTGTGTGTTTTCTATTAAATTGATTGAAAAAATGTCGTTCAATAAATTAAACAACACCTTTTGCATGTTCATTGTTCAATCGATTGAACGATTGTTATTCAATCAATTGAACAACAATTTTTGTGATTTTCTGATTTCACTATTCAATCAATTGAACATCACTTTTTGCGATTTTACAATTTTGTTGTTCAATCAATTCAACAACGCTTTTTACAATTTTACGATTTTATTGTTCAATCGATTAAACGATTGTTGTTCAATCAATTGAACAACACTTTTTGTGATTTTCTAATTTCATTGTTCAATCGATTGAACAAATGTTGTTCAATCAATTGAGCAACACTTTTTGTGAGTTTCTGATTTTGTTGTTCAATTGATTAAATGATTGTTGTTCAATTGATTGAATGATTGTTGTTCAAAAAATTGAACAACACTTTCTGCATTTCTCTATTTTTTTTTGTTGCTCAATTGATCGAATGATTGCTGTTCAATCGATAAAACGATTGTTGTTCAATCAATTGAACATCATTTTGTGATTTTGTTGTTCAATCCACTAAACGATTGTTGTGCAATCAATTGAACAACACATTTGTGTTTTTTGTATTGATGTTCAATCAATGGAATGATCTATGTTCAATCAATTGAACAACACTTTTTGAGTGTACGTTGTTCAATCGATTGAACAACCCCGATTTTTCTTTTTGTGTGTTTATTGTTTAAATCGGTAGAATGAATATTTCACTTTGTTGTTTCATCATTGTTCATTCTTTTTGCCATTTTTCTTTCTCTTTTATGTTTTGAATAAAACCCACATGGTAGGATTTGCACCTAAGATAAATAAAAACAGTAATGTTAATACCATTATGACCTATGAAACCTTTTTATAGCTATCTTTATTCAAAAGTTGACATGGTGCATATCTATAATGTTTGGCTAAATATCTTCCCTTTGTACACATCAAAAAATGATTTATTATTTTAATACCATGCTCGCTTTATCTTTCACACTTTCAAATGGGTAAACCCATTTGATATGATGATATGGGGGTAAAAGTATAACTTTCATTGGCATTTTTTTCTACTTCTTATGCCATCCATGACCCTCAAGGAGTAAATGAGCCTCCCTCTTTTTATAATAAAAGCATCAAAATATGAAAATATGAAAATATGGAAATATGAAAATGTAACAGATATTTTCTTAAAGAGGATAAGGGGTCTCATCACGAGCCAACCTACCATGATCATAAGGATGTAATGTGTGACATTCCATTTTGGCCACCAAACCAAGGTAATGACCTTCTTGATAATTAAAATAGTTAGAAGGATAGGGCGTCTCATCACGAGCCAACTTGATCACTTTTTTATATCCTGGTGAATGACACTATGATTATCTGGTTACCATGCAAGCATAGTGGTCTCTTTATACAAAGAAAATAGAGAATCATCTGAAAATCAAAAGGAGGACTCTGGCTCATTTGAAGGGTTAAAAAGCAACCCTATCGAGGCTATGGATGCCTACTGGTAGGAGTGGCTCTGCTTGCGATATTGAAGTACTATGTGACACTAATAAGTTCTTTCTATCCTACTACCACCCATGGATTTGTTTCTAAATGAAAATTTGCCATTTGAATAGCATTCCTAAAAAGCCAACATGCATGGTAACTTATATCATATTTGTCTAATCACTTTAATGACAGTCATTAATACTTGTCGCCGATCATGTGTTCGATACTTTTCCCCTTAAGGTAAAAATATTTTGACATAATGATTTAAATCTTTTTTTTAATTTATGGGCATTGCAAATATGTTGACATACACTGCTTTGATTGTCATTGTCGTGTATTGCTCCGCCTTTATTCATTATTTGCCTGCATTTATTATTTACCAACGCTTTTTCTTGTTTTTCCCATACTTGATGGACATGGATGTCCTTTTCCTATTGGAGGGGGGGTGGTCTACGTATGAACATCATGTGTGACAATTCACGGATAGTTGTGTGATAATTATTAAACTCATTTTTGGTTAAAGGACTGGATGATGATTGTGTGTGTTTAATAATTGTCAAACTATTTCTGATTGGAGGAAGGACGAAAACCATTATGGATAACATACGGATTGATTATGATCCTACGTCAAATATTACTGATGAGACAAATGACTTGACTGTATTTGATATTAATTCTCAAAACAACGACATTTCCATATCAATAGCCTTAATGTTCTCTGTTGTTGTTCTAATTTGCAAAAGTGTGAGAGAAGTGCATGCAAGTGAACCTCTCACGGGAAAACAACAGCCATGGGAGGTATATCCATTCAAAATGAACCCATAGTGCTCATGGTACCAGACCAGGCTCATGCAATTCTTGAGTTCATTGGATGGCTACAATTTTTGAATAAATTATAGGGGTTTCACGAAGAGCTGACACTTGAATTTCTATAGAATGTGTAGAATGGCAGCACCACAGTAAGAGGCAGGAACATAACAATCTCTGAAGTAGTCATAGCCGAAGTCATTGGACTTCCAATTGAAGGAACAAGGTGGATGAACAAACATGTTCTTTTGCACAATGCGGTCATAGTATTTCAGGACCCAAGCAAGCAATTGGTGTGAACAGGAAAAGGATTTACTGCCTTGAGATAGCAATGGTAAGAATTGGTAGCCATCGTGCAGAAGTACATCACATGCGATGGACAATAGGATGTGGTAAAACCCATCCAACTCAAATTATTAACTATTTTAAAATAAAAGAAATTACAATTAACTTGCCATTTTATTTAAATTCCCTATTGCATGGTGTTGCTCTTTGAGTTAGAAAATAAAAGGACCCACATACAGTCATCAATCATCATCGGATGATCAACTTTATTATCATTCATGGACTGGCCCAGCAACATCTAACCTGGGATAATATTGTAAATCCTACTCTAGCCCCACCTATAGAAAACCCAGCAACTGAATAGCAAGGGCCAAGAGCCACAAGTCCGAAAAGGACATAGAAAAGGAAGAATTCCTCTGTGGCCTTGGGGCCAGCAAAATGAAGATTCTTTGTGCAAGTGAAGTCACAACGACACACCCTAATTCAAATAAATGAGGTCGGGCCATCTTAAACACCCCCTCCATGTCCACTGGATGACTCCTTGCAAGACTATAAGAAAGAGGTGGGTAGAGTACTAGAAAACATGGGGATATTTGGTGAAGGAAGGGAGCAACTTGAGAATTCTGAAGGGAAAAATTTTGCCCCCAACCAGTCTACCCCTAATGGCATTCCCAGTCACAATCAAACCTCGTCGTTTACTAATAATTTGGGAGAATAGAGGGAATCAGTCCCTTCTCTAGAGAAACCTCTTGAATCAGAAGTACATGAAGAAGAAACCATTAGAGAAGGAAATCAAGCAACAGCTATTGGTCCACTAGACCCCCAAGCTGAAGAAATCCCTACAGATGAAACCCTAGGAGGTCAAAGTCAACCAAGAAATGCTAGTTTTTTGAACTCCCCTAAGGATGAGGCACACCTAGAAGAAAACCCCTCAAACGAGAATTGCTCAGGAGACATCATTCCATTGGGGTCTCCTGAGCGAGAAATTCATGATGAAAGAGACCTGGGAGGTGAAGATCCATAAGGAGATGTGGTTCCAATAGAACCCCACCCTGATGTCGACACAATTCCACCTGAACAGGGACGTAAAGTAAATACAGTTTTGCCACCGCTCATCATAAGCCTCACAACAAAGCAAACATACAGGGATAGACTCAGGAAAATTTTCAAGAAATATAGGAGGCAAAAGAAAATAATTAAACATCTAAGACAATGGTTGAAGGAGGAAGTCAGGGTTAAGAAATTGAAAGTAGAATTGGAGACCACATGGACCTAAACTGAATATTTCCCTAGGGAATATGCTGAAACCCAGACTCAAACCCTATTGGTTTATTCAAAAGAAACCCAAACATATCCATTTATTGTAGAAGACAGTGAAATGAAGACAGAGGATCCTTGTGTTTTCCTATAGGAAACTTAAACCGACTTCCCTACTGTTGATGTTTCCATTCAAACTGATACTGAAGAGGACACCCAAGCTGATTGTTGCATGATTCAAGAAGCAGTTGAGGTTGTTGATCAGATTGATCCTATGGAAACACAAGTCGACGAGGTCCAAATAGATGAGATGCCTACTTACATTCCCTTGGTAAGGGAAGAATTCATTAGGAAATTGCAGAATGAGATGGTCAAGACTCAGGAGGAATTGACTTGGCATAAAGAGGAAGTAGTGCCCCTATCAGTACACCAAGAATTATGAAAGAAGTTTGAGGAACTCATGGTCACATAGGATAAAACTTTTGCAAATTACAATGTTGAGAAGAAGAAGCTTGAAAAAGCACAGGTCAAGTTACAGAAGGCTAAAGAGCAATTGGAGATTGTTTGTTGTCTTTACTCGGCTACCATGTCATGTCGAGCTCTTGCCACAAAATGTGCATTTTTCCTCCTAGAAAGGTATCTCCTACTGAAGATCAAAGCTGATAAATCTAGCAGGTCTGTGGAAATCAAGACCACCCCAGACTTTGTAAAGTGTTTTAGAGAACAGAATGAGCAAGTACAATGCCTCTTGTGTTAACTTTACATGCATAATTTCTTTTTAGAAGATGATAGAGACAACAATCTTGGCCCCTTAATAGCAGATATCCAATTTCCGGCTTTCCTTTCCTTTACTACTAACTAGATCGAATGGGCCAAGGCCCATAATACTCTTAGAAAATGAGAATAAGGCATAAACCTGTGGGTTAGGGGAGAGCCTACAAAACCCTTCCACCTCTCTGTCGAGCACAAACAATTTATGAAATAAATGGGTGTTGTGGGCCAATTATGGCCATTCCATAAAGAGATTATAAAATTAGGGAAGGAGTACTTCCAAGAGATCAAACAAGAAGCTTTATCTGCAACCAAGCAGAGATGGGAAGCCTCTAGCAAGACTATCAGAAACAAAGAGCCATTTGGATTCAGGAATTTCAAAGTTGCCTCCTCTCGCTTACATAAATACAATAACATGGCCTTAACCATGGGGCCTGAGTGGATAGGGTGTCAGTATAGAAGCCCAATTATATGGTATCCCCCAGATAGGTACCACAATGATTATAACTTGACAGATCAAGAAGTGAACCAGGCTTTCACTGTGCTTAAAAGGAAAAATGGTTTCAGCCTGTACAATGAGGAAGTATACCCAACCTAGTCCTTAACTCAATTACACCTTAACCATCTAATTGCATGAGGGCATGCAATAAGCTAAGATGGGGAGTATGTTGGGATGAGGAAAAGGTATGTTTTCTCTTTGTAGATAGCCTAATTTAGCATTTGCCTTCATATGTTTATCTTTGTTTTACGGATCAAAATGGAGGAAACAATAGCTAGACATGGGAAAAAGTGATTAGTAACACATTAGATAAATTTGAGTGTAGAAAACTAAATTTTACTATATTTATGTGCAAATACACAGATTGGACAATGGTTGTTCAATCGATAGAACACCAACAACTATTAAAGGAAAAGACATCGTCTAGGGCAAGAAGGACGGTGAAAGACTGAGCAGAACAAAGCTATTTTATGATGGAATCAGATCAAGTATTACGAAATTCTCAGGATCCCCTAATCCTGAGGATTCGCTTTTATCTGTTTACTTTTATAAATGTTATATATAAGGCCAAAAGGAAAACTAAACAACCAGTTTAGAAATTCACAGATTGTAACTATTCTTTTGAACATATAATACTTTCATTTTGGTGATGTTGCAACTCTGTTACTCATTTTAATGAAGAAGACTGCATTTAATTCATAATTGTATTTTGAGTATCTAATAGCAGAGACTTTTGGAGACTTTGGGCCTAGTCAAGAGAAGATCTACTGCTTCACCTATGTTATAATCATTTATGTTTATTCTTTATTGTTGGTTATTGTTGAGTTAATATCATTTAGATTACCATGAGGATTGACAATTATGATTTACATTTGTTGCTTATTCAAGATTCGAGACTTACCTGTCTGATTAATATCTGTGATTCTCTTTATTGAAATGGTTATGTTATATGCATGATGCTCTTTCTCGAATGGGTTATGTTCATTTCAGATTGTTGTTCATTCTAAGTAACATTATCATGGATTCCAAAGCTAGAATTGATTGCTTTCTGTGAGATGCTTATATGATCATTTGACGTTCAACTATCATTTGTTGTGAAATCATCATCTGTTGTTCAATTATCATAGCTCTCTTTCATGTTAAATAAGCTAGTTGCAATTCCAGTTATGATTTCCAAGTCTGGTTCTTTATATTTGTATTTGGATTCATTTGCTTTCAGAATAGATTAAGTGAAATTGAAAAGTGTGCTATGAATTCCTTTTAAAGTTTCTTGGATTTAATTTAAAGAGATAGTCATTAGCAATGGCAATGATTCCAACATAGATTGACCTCTGAATTCATTTCATATATAGAGCTAACACTCTTAAAATAAAGAGACTTTCCCTGGGTTGATAATGAATGTAGGTTTTGAGATTGTTTGTAATAGGACATCTTAGCGCAGCAACAAACCATAATTATGGAAGCATCATGTTATGTATGAGTTGAGGCCACATGCAATTACTATTACTTTGGCTAGTAAGTTATTCATAATACCATATGTAGCCCCGCCTACTACCGTCTCTTTGATCTCTGCTAAGCAACGTAGTAAGATCGTCTCCCAGATGGTGAATTCTTTTTTTAATTCATTCTCAAAGTAAGGGGAATATCGTGGCCACACCCATGACCCCTGTGAAGCGTTCTAGAACACAGAAGAAGTAGGTGGATAAGGTTCTGGATGACTATAGGTATATCTTCTTCTCATCCACATGGTTACCTTTGCACTGTCGGGTCAATCATTCAATTGATCTAACTCTGAGAACACCTCTACCCAATGAGCCAATATATCGTCACTCTACTATGTAAAATGAAGAAATTAAATGGAAAATCTATGAGTTGGTAAAAAAAGGCACATCTAACCAAGTTCCTCAGCTTGTGGGAGCTCGATTGTACTTGTACAAAAGAAATGTTGGATCTAGAGACTCTGCATTGATTATTGGGCACCAAATAAAGTGACTTTTAGGAACATGTATCCAATCCAATAGATTGATGATTTTCTTGACATGCTCAAAGGGGCCAAGTATTTCACTAAGATCAATTGAAATTCTAGTTATCACGAGGTTCTAATAGAACCCACAGATGTATGGAAGACCACCTTCACATCCAAGGAGGGCCTTTTTGAGTGGTTGGTCATGCCTTTCGGGTTGACAAATGCCCCTTCAACTTTTATGAGGTTGATGGATAACTTCTTACAACCATTTAACAATTCATTCATGGTTGTATATGTGCACGAAATACTTCTATAAATACCCCACATACAATAACGACAAGTATTCCATCGTGCATTCTTAACAATAATGGAAACATTAAATTCTAGTGAAGGGGCCTATCATCCACACAAATCACTGACTCCTATAATCTATACATACCCAAGACATGTTGCAGAACAATCACCATCAAAAGTGGTCCATATATCTGTAAAAATTCCATTTGAATATCAAATAAAAGAAGGGAAACACTAATCATTTTGTAGCTTTCCTTAGTCGACCACCGATTGTAGCACTGGCCACTGTTCTCAACTCTTATGGCCACAAAACCTATTGTTACATGTCATTTTATCGCATTAGGAAAATGAATGGTGGTTTGGATCTTTTGCTATCCATCAAAGTGTTCAAAATCCTCCCCCTGCAAGGCTAGAACCTAAACAATCCCAAAGAGAATGAAATTCCTAGATCTCAAGCCCCAAAAACCTATTTTTGACTTCCTACATAGTTCGCTAGTCAGTTGTCGTGCATAAGCAGAATTTTCCACAAGAATGTGTGAAAAAGTGCGCTATTTCTTACAGTGTGGCCTATGCACATGAATTAATGCAAGTAAAAAATAAAAAGTAAAGTCTAGAAGTTTTGTTAGTCGAATCTTTCCCAACTAACAACTTTGAGTTGATGGTTACTGAAGCCTAATCCCTCCCATCATGGAGCTACTTCCGTCTCTTTGTGGACCCCCTATCCCATGATTTTTTGTTCTCATCCCTTAGGAAGAGGATACCAAACCTCCTCCTCTTCACCTATAAATAAAACATAGGCTAATGGATTGGGGAGGACCACTGAAGGTAGGATTATGCTATAGAAATAGGGATAGAAGGATTTTCATCGAAGGAGAAGGTTGGTGATTGTGGGAAGAAGATTGTAACATCAAGGCATTGAGGTTGTATGTTTGTTCTCCTTTTTTTTCCAATAAAAAGAAATTTTTCTTTCCTAATAATTTTATTCTTATATGACCTGTAATATTCCTTGATCACTCTTATAGGTTATCACTAGTTATTGATTAAATTTATGATGTATGCTGAGTTAATTGTTTCATTTATCATTTGTTCTATATACTCGATGCTTTGATCCTTTGTGTGTTTCTATATATGCATATTTCCTTTGAAACATATTTCAGAATTTGTGGAAAGTGTTGGAACGATCTCTAAAGCATCGAGGAGAAGCCAAATGTGGAAGGAACTGAAAGGAATTCAACAGTCCCTTCGTTAAACTGGTAAGTGATCCCTTGCATATTACTTGTTTCAATCAATCATAAGCTAAGGAAAGGTAGCAGTTATTTTCTTGTTTGTTACTAGATTTCGTTTGAGATCTAGGGAGATCCATCTTTTCTGAAAGAATGATTAGTCTGCCAAATAGATTAGCTACTCCACTGGGGAGCCTCGCATTCTCCATCATCCAATATTCTTACACTAGATCCTTTTGTCATAGTCCTCTCTGAGTGTCTGAAAATATTAAAAGTCTAGATTCTATTATTAGTTTGGATTATTTCTAGTTTTTCTTAAATTTTCCCGAGGCACGCACTTTACCTTCAGTTCCAGAGCATACTTTGTCTCACTTATCTTTTAGAAATAATGTTTATACACACTGAATCATACTGATTGCCTATGAACATGCAAAATATTTTTGAAAATTTAAGCTTTCCCATTGATGAGTCCATGAACTTTTGATTGTTATGTTTATTTAGACTTGTTTACCTTCTAAAAATTTCCTCTTTATTTTGATTTGATGTTTTGGGTTTTCTTTTTGAAGAATTGCTTACTTTTGCAAATTATGGTTTAAGGTTTGATCTGGTGAATTGCTAATTAATTAGAAGAAAGATCAGCCATTACTGAAATATTTTGATTTTTCCCTTTTTTATGTCAAAAGATCAGATTAAGTACTTTGTTTTCATAATTGCAAACAATCATTAATATTAGAAAAATTTAGGGGTTTTCAAGGCAACACTTGTGATTAGGAGTTTTTTTGTTTTTTCAAAGTGAATATTGATTATTTCTCTCTATGAGACAACATAATCTTCTACTTAGAGTGATTTGTAACGCATTACATCAAATTGAAATTATGGTTTGTGTTTGTTGAAGGAAGAATTCATTGTTTGTTTTTGGGTATGTAAGAAGTTATCAACATAAAAGATTTTCTTGTTGTAACTTAGATTTTAAGGAATTTAGGTTTCACTTCTATAAAAAGAGCCAATAATCATGTATTATGCATTCTCTTTGATTTGTATCTTGGAAATGGTTCATTGATTCTTGTATTTTGGAAAATTTAATGAAACCTCTTATCTTATTTTAGTTATTATTCATTGAAATGAAGATATTACAATATCATGTTCGATTGAATTAAAGTTTTGAGTCAAGTCATAACACCATCAATTTCACATCCATTTAACCTTTGAGTAAATAACAACTTAAAAAAAAAACACTAATAAAATCATTTTCAAATTTTTTATTATTTTAGGGCTCTTTTCCACCTACATTAGATCAGGTTGTAGGACTCTGGAATAGGGAAATGAGTTAAATTTCAAAAGCTTCAAACAAACATTAGAATATTATGATAGGGAGTAAATCCATTTACTACAATTTGGCTTTGGGAAGCTCCCCTTACAGAGGAGTTAAGAATGAGATCATGTCAAACCAAGTGAAGTGATCAACCCCACTACATTGGTTATGGTAGAGTGAATTACACGTATTAAAAACATTGATGAAAGGTACTTGGGAGTCAGTTGGAAGTAAACCTTATATTAACCATGTTGAGGAACTTTCAAGGGGATTGAGATTTGTTACTCTACCCATATGTGTGCATCTTATCTGTGACTATCTCCTCAAGTTAAATTGTTTTAAGTGGTAACCTCACAGACCATAATCTTAGGGCTATTACCCAAGGTGATGGCAGAGGGGAAGTATTTTTTGTACCTAGAACATACGTTGGCTAGACTCACTTGGACCATTTTCGAGGTTATTCTTCACTCGAGGTGGCATAAGTGAAGTTAGTTGCACTAGATTGTGTACATTATGTGGGTTGTTAGCATAATTGGTTCCACCAACTCTATCTATAGCCACCTTTGACATTGATCTCTGTGACATTGGATTTCATCACCAACTAGTGATTTTGCCATGAAAAGTTTGTTTTCATGGTTTGACTCCATAGATTTACTAGTGCATGTTATTTTCTTGTTTTTACTTTCTAAAGACCTTAAGTGAGCATTCTGATTTTGAATTGTTAACATTATTAATAAATTTATCTAAGTTGAATCTAATGACAACAATGTCCGAATTTACCAATAAAGAAACACCTTTAACGAGCATCCTAGTCCTTCTGCTAACTTTGTAAATGTCGTTGCACCTTATATGGTTACGTTGTCACTTCCTGGATTCACAATAGGTTTACCGGTGTGGTTGATTTCAAATTCCTTGATCCCAAATACCCAAAATGGTTATACCTCAACCGATTTTTTCACCTCAACCTAGTTCACCATCTCAACATCACAAACCTCATGTTAACCCTCTAACTTCATCACCCAACATGTCCTCCTCTCTTTGTTCTTCTTCTCTTGATAAAATCCATGATGCTACTAACCATGTGACTAAGAAGAAGAAGAAAGGGAAGTATAAGAAGAACAAAGATAAGAAATAAGTCAACCATCCAACCATGGTTGTAAGTATTTGTAATTTTGAGGAAGCTTCCAACATGCATTATAAGCCTAGACACCCTTTCAGGTTTTGTATGGGTGACCACTTCCTTATCAATTGTCCTGAAATTCCTAAGGTCTTGGAGGTATGGTCAGAAAATTCTTATCAACTTACTATTGATCAATCAACCAGTGATTGTGAGTTTTGTAGGAAAAACGTAAAGTTATGTTTCCTTGTAGGTTATGCATGGGGATTCACCATAGTCACCTTTTCCCTCATATGGATGACGCCTCAAAACTGTTAGAAAATCTTACCATTTCATAGCAAAAGCTTCCAATTGGTTATCATAAAATTTCTACCAACCTACTATCACTTAAAGAAGTGATTGATCTAATTCCATGTATAATCAATCTAACTCTTCCATTGGAGAGTGAAACACATATCACTCAGGTTTATGAGCCTTTGGTTGATCAAGTGATCAACTCAATAACATCTTTAGTTGATCAAACTCTCCCTTTAGAGACTGAAAATAATACCGCTCAGGTTCTTCTTTTTAGCTCATATTCATCTACACATAGGGGAATTTCACCTATTTCCAGTGATACCCCTCCAAGTAATGAGATTATTTCCATTGATTAGAGTAGACTAAAAGGATCCTATCTTCCTTCTTCCACCACGTTCCAAATGATTGTGAAAGCATATGGTAAGAATGTGTGGCACACAAATTTAGATGAAGATGCTTCTATCCATATGTTATCCTCACTGACGTGGCAAGATTTGGGTTCCCCTTAGCTTGAGCCCGTTACACAAAATATTTTGGCTTTTAAAAGAACCATCAGTGAACCTTTAAGGATCCTTCATAAGTTACCTATTAGTCTGGAAGGAAAGACTACCTGTATTGATATTATGGTAGTCCAAGGCCCCTTGATTTTAATTTTCTCCTTGGACGAGACTATGTCTATGCTATGAAATTTGTCATGCCCACACTCTTTCGAGTGATATATTTTCTTCACAATGGAGACATTGTGACAATTGACCAGCTTTCGTTCGTTCCTCTTAATTTGATTACTAGTCATTTGACACCCCTTAACGTTTCTTATATGTAATTGATATCTACCTCACCACGAGTTAATTATATGGCAACTAATCCCATGCTTTCAGTTATCGATGCAAGCGAGCCTCTCACTATTTTGTTGACTTCTTATGACCTAGATCCGATAACTGACAAAGGGAACCCTATGAGGGAATTTGAAATCAATTTTATTTTCCCTTTTGATTCTCTTCACATGTATTATTTCTAGAGGGCTATTATTAATTATGATGAAGACCTCTTGGATGCCATGGTCAGGAAGTATCCCTTGCCATATGTTTCTTCCAAATGGAATACATGATCCAGATCACTGAGAGGATGGTTCTTTTACTATGTCAGCCTCGTTAAAAAATGAAACAGGTTCTTATGAGCATATTTCTTTTGTTTGAAGCTCGCATAAACATGAAACAACCCCTGAGGATGGTTCTTTTATGTGTCAACCTCATTAAAAATGAAACAAATTCCCATGAGGATGGTTATTTTACTGTGTCAACCTCATTAAAAAATGAAACAAATACTTGAGAGGATCGTTATTTTATCGTGCCAACCCTATTAAAAATGAAACAATTGTCTAAGAAGATGCTTTTGTTACTATGTGAACCTCGTTAAAAAATGAAACAAATTCCTTTGAGGATGGTTCTTTTACTGTGTCAACCTCGCTAAAAATTGAAACAAATTCCTATGAGGATCATTCTTTTGTTGTGTCAATCTCGTTAAAAAATAAAACATATTCTTGTGAGAATGGTTCTTTTATTATGTCAACCTCGTTAAAAAATGAAACAAGTTCTTATCAAAATAGTTCTTTTACTGTTTCAACCTCACTTAAAAAATGAAACAATTCCATATGAGGAGAGTTTTTTTACTGTGTCAACCTCATTTAAAAATGGAACAAATCCCTATGAGAATGGTTCATTTTCTTGTGTCAAAATAATTAAAAAATAAAACAGATACCATTAGCATATTCTTTTTCTGTGTCAAGATCGTTAAAAAATGAAACAAGTCCTCCCCTAATTAATTCGAGTCTTTCACGATATCTCATAAATGAACCTTCATTTGATCCACCTAATAGAAACAAGTAGTCTAGTCAAGAGGATGAAACGAAGTTTGGGGGACATGTACCTATGCCATTATGTTGGGGGCAAGAAAACTTATCTGAAGCACAATTTCCTCTTTGTTTCAGGGTTGTGTAAAAATGAAACTACTCTCAAGCACAATTTCCTCTTTGTTTCAATCTTGTGTAAAAATGAAACTACTCTCAAGCATAATTTTTTCTTTGTTTCAAGATTTTACAAAAAATTAAACCTATCTGGAGTCCATTTTGATTATTATTTTCAAGACTTGTTAAAATAATGAAAATCTTGAGCTTCTTTTGCTATATTTTCATGCTTGTAAAATGTACATGAATATGTCAAGTCATTTATGTCTTTTATTGCTCGTTAATTAAATTGAAAGTAGGTGATATGAGTACACTTTTTTCACTTTTTAGACTCGTTAAAACTTAGGAAAAATCAAAATACTTGGGTTACCTTTAAGCTCCTTTTTGACTCTCAAAATATGAAAATATTGCCAAGTATGCTTGTTTGTTTCGAACTCGTTAAGGTAAACAAAAAAACGTCTATTTGATATATGTTTACCCCTTTTACAGATCACGTGGACTATTTATGAAAAAGGTATATGTTGACTAACCATGGTAAATAGAGTTCTCTCCTACATTATTTTACCCTTTTTCAGGCTTGAGAGACTAAATTTATGAAAAATGACATTTTAGAATTTACTTATGTTTTTCTATTGACTCCCTAAAAATGAAAAACACTGAGCTTTACTTTCTTCGGGCTCGATAAAACTTTACATTGAAAGAATTGCATGAGTTTTCTTTTATTGAATTTTCAAACTCTTTAAACATGAAAACAATGTAGAGTTACCCCTTTGTTGGACTTGATAAACATAAAAAAAAATATAGGAATCATTAACCATGATGAGACCAAACCACTCCTTCCCAGTGTTTGTTAAAAATACTTCGAAGATCTCATACGAAGGGTGAGCTTACATGACAAGAATATGTTATCCTCCTCAATATTGTACAAAAGTAAAGAGGTACTTATCAATAATAGTAGGGAGGAATTTGGAAAGAACATTTGTTTTTATATTAGAAAAGGGAGTATGTCGCTCTTGAACATGACACTCCATTAACTTTGTGTCTAGGTTGGGAAATCTATTTGCCTCTCAGTTGACCATACCTCATTGAAAGTCTTGAAACTAGTTTTTTGTCTTATTATATTTGAGTCAAATGCTTCCAAGTCAGAATGTCATGTGCCTATATGTTCAAGAGAAGTCCAACCTGAGTCAAAATTACCTTGCAATTACTATCCTTCAATCACATCAACCATCCATGAGTTAGTCTTGGCCTACTCCAAACTACTTTCATTCAAAACTTGACATGAGTTTCATGTCGTTGATGGGTCACTTCCTTGAAAGTTGATCTGGAACCCTTCTTTAGTACCCTGGAACCTACATGCCTTAATGGTAGGTTTCTCATCTTCGACGACATGTTTTCATCATTGGCATTCGATTGAATGATTCTATGGCTATTCGACATTAAGACATATTTTCAACGTCATATATTATACTGGAAGTACCTTGAGAACCATTTTCATTATTGGTGGTTTCTCTTACGGTTGTTAACAATTCACATCATTGACCAGTAATAAAGTTGTTTCTACCATGTTCAGCTACAAGACGTTCACTTACATGGTTAGATTCATACTATGGATCGAGAGATGAAGATCAAGACCCTGGATCTAGTTTCATCCATCCAGGATGCTTGGAGTTATTAAATACTCATCTTTGTAAACATAGATCCATTGATAGTTGTGTCCATACCATGTCCTCTATTGACATGGATCTTTAGGTGTATTTTTGTCTTGGTTCTCTACGACATTAATGCTATGAGTATGGGAATGCCTATCTCAACAATGATTTTATATTACATTGCAACATTATATTGATTGTTTCAAGTCTTCAACTATGGTGTCTAACCCAAACCTTAGCATGATAAAGTACTTCAGTCATCAAACATCTCTTCTAAATTTGCATTGTCCAGGGAAATTTGTTACACATCATTTTTTCGCATTAGGAAAATGACCATTGCTTTGGATCTTCCACTATCCATCAAAGTGTTCCAAAGTCCCCCCTACAAGGTCAATGTTGGGTTGCGTTATATTCTTTCCACATAGTTAATAGGGGGTTTGAAGGGCACCTGTAACACCACTTTATAAGGTTTGGGGCAGCGCCCTGGAAAATTTTGGTTTTGGACCCTATGTTAGGTTGGGTAGACCCACCTATGGTTTTGTGCATGATTTTCGCACATTTTTTTTGGACGCGATGGTTTTCGGTCCTTGGTATTGGGCATGATGATTTTTGAACCATGGTATTGGATGTGATGGTTTTCATTCCATGATATTGGATGCTTCGACATGTATAAATATGTATTGTAACATTGAAAGGAAAATAATGAAAAATCATGTTGGTAGTCCCAGTTTTCGGATCCAGGGGAAAATCTCTGTGTATATGTGTTTTATGTGTTATGATCTCACATTTTTTATTTTCTGTGTTTTAGAATTCCTATGAGGGTAATTTCTGTACGAGGTTAAAATCTACATTTGCTATCGAAGCCATTTTGGCTTCAAGGGGACGCCTTTGTTGCTGAGGGGTTTCGCTCGAGCCTGTGGTAGACCCTATTCAATGGGAGATCTGTGAGATCGTTTCTGGTGGTGAAAGAAGATGGTGAGTAGTGGAAAGATAGAGATCGAGAAATATAATGGTCAGAGTTTTGAGTTGTGGAAAGTCAAGATGGAGGATCTGTTGGTGGATAAAGACAAGTGGATCATAGTAGATCTAGGTACTAAACCAACGGGAGTGTTCAATGAAGAATTAAAGAAGTTGGATCAGAAGGCAAAGAACACAATATGATTGTGTGTCTCAAATTCAGTATTGATGAATGTATCATGGGAAGCTACGATGAAGGCTTTGTGGGACTAGTTAGGGACTTTGTACCAAACTAAGTCTCTGGTGAATAAATTGTTCCTGCAGAAAAAGTTGTATAACCTGAGGATGAAAGATGGAGACTCGGTGACAGAGCATCTAAATTAATTTAATATTGTGGTAAGTCAATTAGCATCTGTTTGTTGTGTTCTCTACCAGATTCATCGGATAGTCTGGTTATTGCAATAGGTAGCAATGCAACTGCCTTGCATTTTGATGAAATAGTCTCATCCTTGCTGACGGAGGAGATGACACAGAAAAATATGGAGAGCCAAAATGGTGATGCCTTGTCTGTACGAGGGCGGGCCTAGAATAGAAACAAAAATAATTCATCGAGTGGGAGATCTAAATCTAAAGGGAGATGTAAATCTCCAGGAAAACCTGTAAAGGTGGTGTGCTGGAAATGTGGAAAGGAAGGGCACTACAAAAGAGACTGTAAATCTAAAGCTCCTGACAAAGGAAAGGGATCTATTGAGGCTCCTTCTCCAGAGGTGAAAACCACCTCAGATGAAGGTGGGGATGTGTACTTGGATTCTTCAAGTACACATGTAGATCATGAGGCATGGTTGATTGACTCAAGTGCATCCATTCACTTCACTCCCCATAGAGAGTGGTTCTGCGAGTATGAGAATTATGATGGTGGTGATGTCTTCTTGGGGAATGACAGGAAGGCTAGAATCATTGGTCACGGAAAAGTAAAGTTGAAGTTGCAAGATGGAAGGGTTAGAACGCTTCTAGGTGTTCTACATATTCCTGCATTAGCCAGAAATCTGATTTCTATTAGCAAGCTAGATGATGTAGGTGTAAAAATAGTGTTCGAG
>APFE030663275.1:31862-49718 GCA_000404065.3 Pinus taeda
GAAACAAACCAAGTTGGATAGTAAATCTGAAAAGTGCATCTTTATTGGGTATAAGGATGGTTTAAAGGGTTATAAGCTTTGGAACCCAGTCACACGAAAGGTTTTGTATAGCCAATATGTGGTGTTCAGAGAGGTGAAAGATGTTATTAAACATGAAGTCCAATGAAAGGAACTTGAGAAGATAGAGTTTGAGCTAAGGGAGGAAGAATCAAACTCTACAATAGAGGAGGAATCAAAAGATGAAGAGCCACAAACTCCAGCTGCGAGAAGATCAGTTCAAGAAAGAAGGCAGCCTGAAAGGTATATTCCATCTGCTTTCTGTTCAAATTTTTCTTTATCTATTACTGACAATGATACCAGAAATGTGAAGGAAGCAGTAGATTCAGAGGATGGAAAATTCTGGAAAGAGGCCATGGTTGATGAAATGGCATCTTTGCATAAAAATGAAGCTTGGGATCTAGTGTAGTTGCTGGTTGGAAGGAAACCCATTGGCAGAAAATGGGTGTTCAAAAAGAAGACAAATGCAGAAGGAAAAGTGGAGAAATACAAAGCTCGATTGGTAGCAAAAGGTTATTCCCAAGTGACGGGAATTGATTTTGGTGATAATTTTTTCTCTTGTTGCCAAGGTAACTTCTATTAGATTACTTTTATCTGTTGTTTCTACTTTTGATTTTGAGGTAGAACAGATGGATGTGAAGACAACATTTCTTCATGGGGATCTGGAAGAGGAAATCTACATGAAGCAACCTGAAGGCTTTGCAATGAAGGGTTTGAAAGAACCGGTATGCAAGTTAAAAAAGTCTTTGTATGGGTTAAAACAGTCACCAAGGAAGTGGTATCAGAAATTTGATACATTTATATGGGGACTTGGCTTCACCAGAAGTAAAGCAAATCACTGTGTGTATTTTAAATTAATTGGTGATCATGTTATTTATCTGGTCTTGTATGTGGATGATATGTTGTTGTTTGGAAATGACAAAGAAATTATCCAGGATTTGAAGACCCAATTGTCCTCCAAATTTGACATGAAAGATCTTGGTGCTGCAAACTATATTTTTGGAATGGAAATTAAAAGAGATCGGGCAAAGAGGAAGCTCTAGTTAAACTAGAGGAAGTATAGACAATACTACAGAGGTTTAATATGCACGATAGTAAGCCGGTGAAGGTTCCTATTCCTATAGGTGTGAGGTTATCTGCGGAACAATGTCCCAAGACACAAGAAGAGGAAGAAGACATGTCCCATGTTCCATATGCAAGGGCAGTCGATAACCTAATGTATGCAATGGTCTGTACTAGACCAGACATTGCATATGCAGTGGGAGTATTAAGTAGGTTTATGTCAAAACCAGGAAAGGAGCATTGGACAGCAGTGAAGCGGGTTTTCAAGTATTTGCGTGGCACTAGTGATTATGGTCTGTGCTACCAAGGAAGACCAGGATTGGACAGAGTGTTGGATATTAGTGGCTTTGTTGATGCAGATTGGGCTGGAGATATGGATCAGAGAAGATCTACAAGTGGGTATCTGTTTAACCTATTTGGAGGTGCAGTCAGTTGGATGAGCAAGAAATAATCTCTAGTGGCACTATCAACCACAGAGGCAGAATACATGGCAGCCACTCATGCAAGCAAGGAAGTAGTTTGGTTGCAGAGATTGTGTTCAAGTGTGGGGTTAGTACAAGAAGCTATAAGGATATACTGTGACAGCCAAAGTGCAATTTTCTTGGCAAATAACCCTACATATCATTCAAAGACAAAGCACATTGATGTTCAATATCACTTTGTGAGGGATATGATAGAAGACAAAAACGTGTTGTTGGTAAAGGTGGACACTTTGAATAATACTGCAGATGCATTGGCAAAATTTGTGAGCTCTGAGAAGTTCTCTTGGTGTAGAGATACAATGGGCATTTCAGGGCTGACAAAATGACTAAGCTCTCTTGTGGCCGCCTGTGGAAAGAAAACAACAAGTGGGAGAATGTTGGGTTGTGTTATATTATTTCCATGTAGTTAACAGGGGGCTTGAAGGGCACCTGTAACCCCACTTTATGTGGTCCGAGGCAACGCCTCAGAAAATTTTGGTTTTGGACCCTATGTTAGGTTTGGCGGACCCACCTATGGTTTTTTGCGTGATTTTCGCACATGTTTTTTGGACGCAATGGTTTTCAATCCATGGTATTGGGCGCGATGGTTTTTGGTCCATGGTATTGGACGCGATCGTTTTCGGTCGACGGTATTGGATGCTTCGACATGTATAAATATGTATTTTAACATTGAAAGGAAAATAATGAAAAATCAAACTAGTAGTCCCGGCTTTGGGATCCAAGGTAAAATCTTTGTGCATATGTGTTTTATTTGTTATGATCTCACATTGTTTATTTTCTGTCTTTTAGAATTCGTATGCAGGTAATTTTTGTGCGAGGTTAAAACCTATAGTTAGAACCTAAACAATCCCAAAAAATAATGAAATTTCTGAATCTCAAGGCCAAAAAATCTATTTTTGACTTCTTGCACAGTTCCCTAGGCAATTTCTGTGAGAATTTGTGCAAAAGTGCACTCTATCTTACACTGTGTCCTACACACATTAATGTCTAGAAGCTTTGTTAGTTGAATCTTTCCTAGCTAATGACTTTGAGTTGCTTCTTACTCAAGCTTGATCCCTCCCATCATGGATCTACTTCCCTCTCTTTGTGGATCCCCTATCTCACTATTTATGGATCTCATCCCTTAGGAAGATGATCCAAAACCTCCTTCTCTTGGCCTATAAATCAAACACCGGCCATAGGATTGGGGAGGACCATTAAAAGTAGGATCATGCTGCAGAACTAGGGCTAGAAGGACTTCCATCCAAGGAGAAGGTTGGATATCATGGGAAGAGGCTTATAACTTTAAATCATTGAGGCTGTAAGCTTTTTCTCCTTTTTTATTCAATAAAAAGAAACTATTATTTCCTAACCATTTCTATTCTGGTATCATTTATGATATTCTTTGATCACTCACATAGGTTATGACTGTGTATTGATTCAATTAATGATGTATGTTGAGTTAAGTGTTTAATTTGTCTTTCGCTATATATAATTGATGCTTTGATCCTTTGTGTGCCTTTTTCTATGCAGATCTCCTTTGAAACATCATGGGTAAGTTGTGGAAAGTGCTAGAATGGTCTCTCAAGAATCAAGGAGAGCCAATTGTGGAAGAGACTAAAAGGACTTCAACATGAACTTTGTTAAACTGGTAAGTGACCCCTCGCATATTACTCGATCCAATCAATCATCAGCTAAGGAAAGGTAGCCATTATTTTCTTTTTTATTACCAGATTTCGTTTGAGTTGTAGGACAAGAACGATTAGTCTGCCTAACACCTTTGGATGGCCGAAACTATATAAAGATGATCCAAATCTTGCCACCACATACCAGATACTAGTGAATGGAAAGGAAGTTCCATACTACCACCTCCAGGATGCATTATTATGCTACATGGGCCACCTTTATGTTCCTTCATGTGGATGTTCCATGCTGATTTAGGTGACGCATTATAGTCAGGTTGCACAACATTTTGGTGTGGAGAAACCTATGGTCACACTAGAAAAGTATTTTTATTGGCCAAATCTCTGATTGGATGTTGGAAAATACATCATATCCTGCATTATCTATGTCATCGCCAAGCCAACTATTAAGAACAAAGGATTGTATACTCCTTTGCCTATGCCTACCCAGCTATGGGAATCCATCTCCATGGACTATATGTCTAGCCTTCCTTCTACGAAGCACGACAATGACCATGTATTTGTGGTCGTGGACATATTTTCGAGGATGGCCATATTGGCTTCCTGTAAGAAGAGTATAATGACAAAGGCCACTACCAAACTCTTCTTTCAAAAAGTGTGGGTACATTTTTGGATATGACAAACCATTATATCTGACTTCGATAGTAGGTTCCTTAACCATTTTGGTCAAGCCTTTAGTCATTGTTGGAAATCAAGCTCACTAGGTCGATAATAAGATGATTGTCGTAAATACTATGTATGTACAACCCTAATCATTTGTGGACATGGGATTATAGTCTTCTCTATGTGAAACATAACTATTATAGAGCTCTCCATAGCTCGACTAACCACATCCCCTTTGAATTTTCCCTAGGATTCCAACCATTATGTCCCCTTGATGTTGCATTTCCTTTTGTAACTACACAAGAAGAATATCCCAATTTTTAGCCTGAAGTTGAAAAAGACACCAAGTTTATTAAGTGCACTCACCACATCCTCCACTAGTTTCATGGAATCTTAGAGAAATCCAATGCCAAATACAAACAACTACATGATCAACATTGGGTGCCCCATAAGTTTCAGGAGGGAGACAAATTTTGGTTACATATATAGAAATATAACCTCAATGGAACCCATTGTAAGCTTCGACCACTCTGATATAGGCCTTGCACCATCACATTGTGGGAGAGAAAGCTTTTGAGCTCAATATCCCCCAATCCCTTGGTTTTCACCCAATATTGAATGTGGAGCATATTCGACCATACTTTTCACCATTGTTGGACACATCAAACATTATTGAGTAGTTTGAAACCAATAGAACTTAACCTACAATACATTTATTAGGACATAATTAATCCGATCATGGACACACAAATCAAGAACCCTCACAAATAAAGGATCCAACTGTATTGAGTTTTCAAAGTCGCCCAATTCTTGCACCAGGGAAAGTGGCTCACCAAGCACCAAGTTTAGCATAAATTCACCCATCTCATGAAAGCACTCAACATAATGGGGACCACTAGTTCCTAAGGGGGGAGGACTAATCTAGGTGAATTTTGGTGGCATTGGGGCTTCACTAAATGACATATGGAATAGCACATGTGTTCGTAGCATGAAAACATATTGGAAAATACCTCTAAAAGTCACATTATTTAACCCCCTACCAATATGAACCCAATACACCTTCCCAATTTAAAAAACCCATAATTTCACTAGATATTGTAGGTATCCAGATTTTTATTAACATTTTTTATACCCTTTTATATTTTTTCATTAACTTTGAGCTCCATTTTTTATACCTTCCAATATAACAATCCTTTACCCCCTATTATATGCTCAATATATTATGTCATTTTTAACTTAATATATATATACCTCATATGAATACACATGGTATGGTATTGCTCCTCTAGTGAAGCCCCAATAATTGGTGGCCACCCTCTTATTCCACTTAGACCCCCAAGCACTATTTCTTTCATTTTCCTTAATTTTAGCATGATTTACTATTTTTGTTATTTTTTATCGGATATTCAACTTCTGAAGCCATTTAAAGACCCTAAATGATGATTTTTTGAAAATCCAGAAAACTTGTACCTTTTAGTAGGGTTTTGTAGTCAAAATTTGTAGTCTTCGAATAGATATTTCTGATGAGATATCATACGCATCAAATAAATATTCCATAGTTATGAAATTTTATGTACCAACTAACCCTAATGGGGCCCACAAATGTTTGGCGCTTCATCTCCTAGGTTTAGGCTTTTGGATGTTTAGGTTTTTCCCTTATTTCACAATAATAAAAAGGCTTGTAAGCCTTATTGTGACATAGGTCAAAGGCAAGTAGCCACCACATATCTTCTCATAGATATGCTACCATCACCTGAGCCAATTTATTTTCATTCTACATGTAAACAATTTTTAGTATTTTGTTATCAATGAATTGAAGTTCAGTTTTCATTGTAGCTGTGTGTTTCTATTTAAATTTGTATTAAATTTCATTCATATATATTCATATCTATATATCTATATATATATATTATATATATATATATATATATATATAATATATATATATATATATATATATATAATATATATATATATATAATATATATATATTATATATATAATATATATATAATATATATATAGATAGATATATATATATATAGATATGGACCAATGGTATCAAAGAGGTATTCTCTTTCTCTTTTTTTATGTGCATGTCCCCAATGAGGTCGGGGTACAAGGAGTTAGGGTTTGAATAGGTTGAAACTTTACAAGACAAGGCTCATCGACCCCGACAACCTCCCATAGTGGAAGAAAATAAAGATGAGGGAGCAGGATATCCTTTCAAAATATTGTTCAAAGAAGACCTTAACTGACAAAGGAATGATATTATGGATAACTTTTCTCAAGTCCTTCAGTGGATGCCCATGTGCAATGCATCTTCATCGAGCAACCACCTTGGAGGTTCCGCTCTCTTTAAAGTATAAGTCAAATTTGACATTTGCATATTTGAAGGTTAGATGTATGTAAATGATGTAGATAAATGGTTAACTATGTTGGAAGCATATTTTTCAGTTCATACTTTTTCCAATAGGGAAATGATTACATCAAGGACTGGTGGGAAAATTATTGTGAATAGTGGGATGAGAGGGAACCCTCATTGTTGTCAACCACACCCACTTTGAATTTTTTCTAAGACACATCAAGGAACCATATTACCCTATCTGCAGATATGAAGATAAGTACATAAACTAAACCACATTGTCATAGGGAAGGGACCAAGACGTGTCACAGTTCATAAATACTTTTCATACCCTTCGCACAAAGTTTGGTATCAAGGATTCTTAGTGACATCTAATACTCAAGTAACATGCCTATCTACACAAATATATCTAGGGTGAGTTGGAGTTTCTGGACACTCCTCACTTGGTGTCGCTTATCAATACGTTGTCAAGATTGAGCATAAATTTAAATAGAAGAAGTGATACTATGGATCTCTAAATCTGAAGCAAAGGAAAGGTTCCACCAAACTGTAGAAAAAAGGAAAAATACAAGGCACGGTGACCCAGGACAACTCACTGAAGCCGCAAGAAAACAAAAAACACCATGGAGAAGAAGAAGGACATAAGAAAGTGGTGTGAGTTCCATAAGAGTCCCACTCACAATACAAGTGCCTATCGAGCAAAGAAGATATCTGTGGCCTAGCTGAAGGCTTCAGAGTCAGATGCATGATCCACCTTTGAGTCAAAACTGGACAAGGGAAATAACAATTGGAAGAAGATTATTGATGTGAAACCCACTGCCACCATTTCCACCACCAAGAACCAAAATATTTAGCTTGAATATCTAGAGGAAGGGAATCATTTCTTCCACTCAAAGATGTAGGTGAAGGGGTTTCCGTTGCAGTTCATTTTTTACAAAAAGAGCCAAAACAACCTCATCTCAATAGAGGTTATTAAGTGGCTAGGCCTATGCACCACACCACACCTGCAACCATACACCATCAAGTGGCTCCACCAAGGACAATATCTTCATGTGAGCCAACAATGTTGCCTTCCCCACAACATAAAACTCTTCACAAATGAGGTACTCTGTGAATTTTCTCCTCTTGATGTTTGTGATATATTATTAGGCCAACAATACTTGTGGAAGCGTCATGTTTTGTATGAGTTGAGGCATATCACTATTATTATTAATTTGGTTAGTAAGTTATACGAATACTGAAGGTAGCCCCACCAACTACCATTTCTTTGATCTCTATGAGAAATGCAGTATGATCATCTCCTAGAAAGAGAAATTTATTTTATTATTTATTCATTCTCAAAGTAAGGTAAATATTGTGGCAACATCCATGGCCCTTGTGAAGGGTTCCATCGTCTAGTAGAAGCAGGTGGATAAGGGCATGGAAGAATACAGGGACATATTATCCTCACCCACAAGGGTACCTTCACACATCCAGGCCAAGCATTTTATCGATCCAACTCTAGGAGCACCTCTACTCATTGGCTTGATATATCGCTACTCTATTATGGAAAATAAAGCAATCAAGTGACATATAGAGGAGTTATTGTAAAAAAGGAACATCAAACCAATTTCATCACCTTGTGGGAGCCCAATTGTACTTGTACAGAAGAAGGATGGGATCTAGATACTATGCATTTATTATTGGGAACTAAATAAAATCATTGCTAGGAATAGGTATCCAATCCACAGATTGATGACTTTCTTCACCATCTTAAGTCCAAATACTTCAATAAGATCGATTTAAAGTCTAGTTATCACTAGATTCCAATAGAACCCACAAATGTATGGAAGACCTGATTCAAATCCAAGGACACCCTTTTTGAGGGGTTGGTGATACCGTTTGAGTTGAAAAATTCCAATGCAACTTTTATGAGGCTAATCAATGACATATTGAGTCCCTTTACCAAGCTGTTTTTGGTTTTATATCTACATGGCATCTTCATCTTCAACAAGAGATCAGAAGAGCACTTGCAACAAACGTAGAAGGACCTTCAAACCCTGTGGTAACAAAAGCTATGTACCAACTTGTAGAAATGCACCTTTGGCACGAACCAAGTCCAATATTTGGGTGACATGATTGATGAGAAATGCATGCTTGTGGATCCAATTAAGATCCAAGTCATTTGAGATTGATCAACTCTAACCACTCTAAAATATATTTGCAGGATTTTGGGCCTTGCCAATTTTAATCGGAGGTTTATGTTGGGATTATCTCATATCACTTTGCCTTTAAGTTTATTTACCAAGGGTAGTGTGAAAGCAATATTTTTTTGGTCAAGTCCTATCATAAGGCATTTGTTGAGTTGAAGCACCACCTCTTATCTGCACTAGTGCTCACATTACCAGACCCGCAATAACCATTAAAAATCGAGACATACACATTTACTATGCTATTAGTGTAGTTCTTGCCCAAAAAGTGCATATTATAGCATATCATAGTTAGAAACTTTCTGACATAATTCAGAAATACCCCACCTATGATAAGGAGATGTATTTTATCATGTAGACTTGTCGGCAATAGAAAAATTACATTATGGGGAAGGAGATAGTCATCCACACAAATCATTGACCTTTGTAGATTATACAAACCTAAGGGAAGTTATCGAATGATCGCCATTAGAATTTGTCCACATATCTGCAACAATTCCCTTTGAATAGAAAATACAAGAAGGGAAATACCAATTATGTTGTAGCTTGCCTCAGTCGGCCACCAGTTGCAGCACTAACTATTTTTCTCAACTCTTATTGCCACAAGACCTCTGAATGGACAAAACTATATAAAAATGATCCAAAGATTTCCACCACATACGGTATTCTAGTGGATGGAAAGCCAGTTTCATACCTCCACCTCTTCGATGCATTATTATGCTACCTAGGCCACCTTTGTGTTCCTTCAAGTGAATGTGCCAAGCTGATTTTGAAGGTCCATTGTAGTTTAGTCACAGGTCACTTTGGTGTGAAGAAAATTATGGTTATACTACAAAAGAATTTTTATTGGCTAAATCTCCAACAAGATGTTCGAAAATACATCAAGTCCTACACTACCTATGTCATCTCCAAGCCAGCTATTAAGAAGCAAGGCTTATGTACTCCTCTTCCTATTCCTACCTAGGCATGGTAATCCATGTCCATGAACTATATGCCTCGCATTCCTTCTACCAAGCATGGTAATGGTTTTTTATTTTTGGTCGTCAAAAGCATTTCTAAAATGGCCATATAGGTTCCCTGTAAGAAGAGTATCACAACATAGGTCACTACTAGACTCTTTTGGGAATGAGTGTGGGTACATTTTTTGATCTCAAAGACCATTATATTCAATCAGGATAACAGGATCCTAACTGTGTTTTGGTCAAGCTTTTGGTCATTGTTGGATACTAAGCTCACCAAGTTGACTGCGTTCCACCCCCAAATGGATGGCCAGAGAGAGATCATCAACATGATGAGTGTGCACATGCTATGCATGTACAACTCTAAGCATATGAAAACATGAGATGCGAGTGTTCCTTATGTGAAACATAGTTATGAAAAATCTGTTCATAGCTCCACTGGCCACAACCCCTTTGATGTGGGCCTCATATTTCAACCATTATTTCCCCTTATGTTGCTTTGCATTTTGTAACTAAATAGGAAAAATGTACCAATGTCTAATCTAAATCTGATAAAGGCACTAGGTTTATTGAGTGCATTCAACACATTCGCAAGCAGGTTCAAGTTTTTTTTGGATAAATCCAAGGCCAAATACAAACAACAACATGATCAACATTGGGTGCCCCTTAAGTTTCATGTCGGTGATCAAGTTTGGTTACATCTGTAGAAAGAGAACCTCACTAGGGCCCATCATAAGATTCGTCCACTTAGATGTGGACCTTACACCATCACAAAGGTTGTACGAGATAACACTTTCAAGTGTAGTATCCCCCATTCCTTGGATTTCACCCTATATTCAATGTGGATCGTCTTCAGCCATACTTTCCACGATTATAGGACACATCAAACATTACTAAGAATTTGACACCAACATAGCTCAACTTGTACTGGATTGAACAAGACACGACTAATAAAATCATGGATACAGAGATCACAAACAATCTCAAATAAAGGATCCAATTGTATCGATTTGTCAAAGTTAGCCAACCCTTGCACTAGGGCAAGTGGATCACTAGGGACCAAGTTAAGCAGAAATTTCCCCATCTCATGGAGGCACTCAACACAATGCGTATCATTGCTTCCAAAGGAAAGAGGACTGATCCAGGTGGATATTGTTTGCCACCCACCTATTCTACTTGGACCCCCAACATTGTTTCTTTCAATTTCATTAATTGTGGCATAGTTTACTATTTTTTGCAGTTTTTCGGGTCCTCAGCTTTTGGAGCCATTTTGAGCCCATAAATTTCCTTTTTTGGAATATGGGTGAACCGATAGCCTACAATAGGGGTTTTCAGTCAAAATTTGTAATCCTCATATCGATATTTCTATCAAATTATCATATGAATAAAAAAAAGATCGAATACCAAAGTTACGACCCTGAGAAGTTGGTGTACCAAATAACCCTAATGGGGCCCAAAAATGTTTGGTGTTTCATCTCATAGTGTTGGGTTTTTGGATGTCTGGTGTTTTCCTTTATTTCCTAATTGTAAAAATTCTTGCAAGCCTCATTTTAACACATTACAAAGGTATGTAGCCACCACATCTCTTCTCAGAAACAAACTACCATCACCTGAGCTAGTTTATTTCCATTCTGCATGTAAAAAAATTATTATTTTGTTATCAATCAATTGAAGTTTAGTTTAACTCTAGCTCTATGTTTCTATTTAAATATATATTTCATTTTGTTCCTACATAAATCTAGATCATCTGATGGTGATTGGTTAACAAAAGGAAAAGTAAACTATATGGAAGGAAATGCTCAAATGTAGTGCTACAAGAGATTTCTTTAACTCTAGACATTTCTTTGGATATAGGATTAAAAATCATGTAAATATCTAGGAATCCCAATATTAATGGGAACCTCTGATATGGAGGAATGGGATACAATTATCTAAAAATTCAAGAAAAATATACAAGGTTGGGGGGCTAATTGGCTTAGCATTACAAGGAAGGTTGTCTTAATTAAATTAACACTTTCTTTCTTGCCGGTCTATTTATGGTTTGGCCCTCTAGCTCCTAAAATTTCTTAAATCAACAAAGAATTTTGAATATAAAATTATTATCATGGGGAGATAAAAACAACAAAAAGAAGTTCAATCTAGTATATTGGAATATAGTTCACCTCCCCAAAGCAAATGGAGGCTTGGAAGTAAAGTATCCTCAGTTATGAATTTAGATTTGGGAGAAAAAAATTTCCTAGATATTGATTTTAGACAGTAAGGAATGGTGAAAGCAAGGTTCTTTTTAGAAAATATTTTCCTTAAAACATGCTACTATGGGCTAAAAAATTCGAATGGATGGGAAAAGGTTCAAATATATGGAAATTATGTGGGGCCACATCTTTGCTCATTATAGAGCATTTGGGATGGTAAACAAGAAATTGAGAAAGAATTAACTCTGGAAAGATAAAATTCCCTCAACCAATCAATTCAAATAATGGCTTGATATAGGCGAATTGGTAAATTGGATGACCAAAACAAGACAAATCAAAATTAGCGACATTTCTCAATGGGATGAGCAAGGCAATTGGAAATGTTAGGCTTACCCCAGACTTCCTATAAATTTTCAAACTCATTGGAAAATAATGATAAACTCCCTCAAGGCATTAAGCCCCACTGATTTGTCGTCTAAAGGCCATCGCTCATCGATGCTAGATAAACATCAAAGATATATAATAAAAGTTGTATGTAATTTTTTAGCGTGCAGGATCCCACATCAAGTTTCATGAAACGTATGGAAGAATATTTGACATAACTAGAATGGTTTCACTTGGCTTCTAACATCAGTAGATGGAACATTTTGAGAGTTAGTTTCTATGCCTCTATTCAAATGAGTTGTTTCCTATTTCAAAAAAATAAAATACATTACAAAACTAAATGTCCAACAAATAAAGATTCAAAAATGGAAAACAAATCAAATACATTGAACATCTACATTAGTTTTACAATTTGGTGTTTTGGATTCCAATTCTCCAACCTAATGAGATGAAATCATGTTTTCTCCATAAAAGGTTACAAAATAAAATTTCTAACCAACTGTAAATAAAAGAATGAGAAAAATATCAAATGCACTCAACATTTACATTTGTTTGGAAATGTGGATGAATGCTATGAGATGGTTCCTCTTCTCTTCTAACATTAGTATATGGAACATCTACGAAGTTAGTTTGTATGCCTCTATTGAAACGAGTTGTGTCCTATTCGAAGAAAATAAAATATGCCATAAACTTTAATGTCCAACCAACCAGAAAATTAAAAAATGGAAATAAAATAAAAAACCATTGAAAATTCACATTAGTCTAGCAATTTGATCATCGAGGAGAATGCATCGGAAGGTTATGACATGCTTCATATTCACTTGTCAGATTAGTAGATTGAACACTTTGGTAATTAATTTCCAGACATCTATCAAAATGAGTTGTATTCTATTCCAAGAGAATAAAATAACATATAAGTTTAGTAAACAAAACTTTTTAAATAGAGGAATGTAATAAAACAACCACTATTGCAGCAAAAATCAAAATATCATTGTGTTACCTCCATTGTTACATGTGAAATGTTATTAGGGATGATTGATTCTCTTGGTGGGACCACATTACTTTGAGAAGTAGGATTGAAAGATCCGATGTTTTGAGCAACTAGATCCAAATTATCAAAGAAATGGCCAATTAAACTATCATCCAAATCATCACACACAATGTCATCATTAACTCCACCATCTATGTTTTGCAACCTTTGGCCGTCAAAACATACAATTGAACACACAAAGAGTCAGGGTGGACATTTGAATCCACATTATTGATATGATGTTCTTCTCCATTGCAAGATGTTTCCCCAATGTTATGAACATTTTGAGGAGAGCATCGAACAACAAGATTATGCTGACAAGGAGCATATTCTGATAATGAACTATCAACAGGAAATTTTCTTTCTGTTATATCATTCATAGTACGATACTTACGAGGAATTATAAAATAATTTTCAAGAGTGGCTTCACTCATTCTTCTATGATATGTAGCTCTCCTATGCTCATTTATGACATCCTTATTTTGTTAATACTGTAAACAATTACCTTCATTAGACCTCTCACGTGATTCTGGTGACAAATTTTTTTTTCTTGTACGCTTTCTTGTGCCTTCAGATGACATGTCTACAATGAATAATAAAATATTCATTATGGAATCATAAACATGGAACATAGAAAATATCTAATATAAACAAACAGAAAAGAATGAAAAAGGCACAAGTTTTCTTTTGGAAACCGTAAAATAACATAAAAAGTGTATATGTTATTTTTTCCAACCATATAAACTTGTCAAAATGTATAAGGCTTTTTCCAAATGGCTAAAAAAAAAATGAATTTTTCAAAATGGCTAAAAAAAATGAATTCTTCCAAATGGCTTAAAAAAAAGTCTAAATTTGCATGTATCATATTAGAATCAAAACCCATATTGTTGGGACACAATAATATAAGAATTATATGACTTGGAAGTATCTCTAAAAATTTGGAACTATATACTATCAAAATAAAAATAAAAATATTAAAATGTACATAAAGATATAACATTGTTTGAGGATCAATGACAAAAGACCAATACAAATAACATGTATAACTCATTGAAATTATAATTATACATACAAAGAAAAATTCATAACATCAATAGACATTTACATGTAATTAAGAAAACTTTAGGACAACAAATATTAAATATTCTACATCATAAAGATCGATACAAGCATAATTTTAAAGTATTACCATAAAAACCCATAGTATGTATAGAGACAAAAATGGAAATATTTTCCACAACCATAGAGAGTATATAAAATGGAAATATTTATAGGAACTCCTAAGAATACTAATATCCTAAGAATCCATATTAATATCCAATGGCGGAATCTCATCAACGGAATCCATACGAGGAGCAATTACAAAAACATTTCCATACTCAATCAAATCATTGCAACCCTCCAACGTTGAGTACCAAAACCCAGACATTTGTTCTTTAGTTGACTTATCAATATCTATTGGAAAACAAATGTGAGTCATCATGTCATATAACAGGAAAGGAACTTCATTGCAGTTTCACATAAGAACTAGACCATGGAATGTTCAAAATGGAAGATAACCACGACATTTTCTATTTATATCTGCATAAATTTCTTCCAACAACTTCCATATAAAACACCAATCATCTCCAAAGTTGTCAATTATTCATTCAACACACAGTTGACCAAATTGAAAATTATCTAATTCTTCAATTAACCATACAGAAGTGGAGCCATCATTGACAAGGCATATAAATTGATCCATGTATATTGCTAACGAATTCTTCAATTAACCATACAGAAGTGGAGCCATCATTGACAAGGCATATAAATTGATCCATGTATATTGCTAATGACATACACTGTATGCCACTGATTGGAACAAATGAAAACCCCCATTCATTTTTTATTACATCAAACCAGTAGATTGTATACATGTACAGAGGATAATCTTCATACTCCTTGTCCATATACAACCAAAAAAATTTAATTTTATAAACACTCAGTTCTAAGGGGGTGAAGTGCCACCAAATGGAACAACGACCCTTTGCCATACCCTATCAAGACTACTACAAACATAAAATTTAGACTGCATTTTGTCATACATATGTTTTAGAACAACCCACTCATATTTTTTGCCACTTACATTTTCCAATAATGAAAAGAATCCCCTGTCTCCAATTTGTATTGGCCCTATGTTTTTAAATGACTTTGTAAATGGACTCGTTATAAAATAGTTGTGTGTATGGGAGCATTCTATTGGTAAGGATAAAACCACCATTGATCCAACAGTAGACTGTACTTTTTATCTTGAATCTATGAATCACAAATGAAATTGAGATATGTGCCCATTCTGATTAAGATATTGAGAAACAAAACAATTGTCTTCACTATTGAGGAAAGGAGTCATAAATCCAAATTCATTCATAGAGACATGCTTGCAACATAACAATAAAGAAGGGTTTTGCAAAACATTGTTCCATTTCTTACAAACAATGCTAAAGTTTATCACAACCAATAAAGGGAGCCAGAGGAAGATAATTTCAAGAATTTTGAATGGAAGAAAACTCCAAATAGTTTGATCCATGATCAAACAATGAAATCACCTATTAGAAAATAAAATCACATTTGATATCAACAAAAGAATTTAATGTTGAATAAAATTAAGAGTAACATACATACACAATTTACCATTTATAGATACAAAAAAACTTCACATATACACATTGTATAAAATGAAATGAGATATCATAACATTATTACAACACCAAACACAATTCCACAATTTTTTAAACCTAATCTATATAATCCAAGCTTATTAATGTTAGTAAACTGATAATTATGTTTATATTAAGGTCTATGTTTAATATTGATGCTATAATGTTTCTACAAATATATTTATGATGTGAAATAAGAACAACTCATTAGGTAGGTTGTCATCAAGGATGACACCTAATTCACGATGCCAACAAAAAATTGGGTAGAAAACACCATTTCATCTTTTTTGTTGGACTACCCAATTTTCCATTATGTTAAGGATGTTTTTTTAGATTCAAGATCACATGGCTACTTGTTTGGTTTAGTACTTAATTTATTTTAGTTATATGCTTTAATTATGTATGTAATGTGAATCATAATTAACTATTGTCAATTGTGATTAAGTGTAACAACCACCGAAATAAGTAGTCTTTAAGTGCCATTTTTTAGAAATTTTAGAGTTTATTACAAGTTTGACAAGTGAACACTTCACAATCAAACTGCCCCATGGGTTTTTGAGGGTGTTGAATCCATATATGAAGTCAAAAAAATGAGTTTAAACAAATCAAGATTTGAACACATTTTTTTTCGCTTGCAGAGAAACATGGAAAGAATTGTACAAAATTGTGCAATACACAACCAGGTAATGGTAGTGGTAAATGTTTCTGGGTTTTTGAGTGTTGAATCCATATATGAAGTCAAAAAAATGAGTTTAAACAAATCAAGATTTGAACACATTTTTTTTTTCGCTTGTGGAGAAACATGGAAAGAATTGTACAAAATTGTGCAATACACAACCAGGTAATGGGAGTGGTAAATGTTTCTCGTTGTTATTATTAAACATTTTTCTATTTTCAGATTCTATTTCAATGGCTATCAGAGATGAATTGAAAATTTTAATCTTAAAAACTCATAAATAACACTTGAATAGCTAGTAAATTTTTTATTATTATGCATTTGAATAGAAAATTTAAATTTGTGTCTAATTATTTAATTTGGTTGATGCAATTAGAAGAAGGGAAACATTTGGCTAGGGCACCGGAGAGAGTTATGAACCATTAATTTTAATTATTCTAGGGAGCTAAAATCATGGTGATAAGCATTCCATAGTAGGTGGATTTGTGTTCTTTAATCTCAAATAGAATAATTTTGATCTATATATTTCCCCATCAATCACATTCATATTTTATTATTATTTATCTTTCAAAACTTATGATATTTAATACCAATATATAATAATAAGTCACAATTGTTGGCTCTAAACCTAAACTATAATTTTTAATATAATGAATCCAGAAATATCAAATTAAATTATATTATTAAATTTCTAAAGCAACACATTCATATATATAATTACTCTAAAATCATTTTACTTATTTATTAATAAAATAATAGATTGTTAATATCATAAGATAATTCTTGTAATGGACTGCATTAATATTACAATAATTTTGTTAATATCATAAGAGAATCCTTGTAATGGACTGCATTAATATCACAACTTAATTATTGTAATGGACTACATTAATATCTACATTATTAAGATTATGGGGTATATGGAGGTTAAATTAATAAATATTAAGAAATTTAAATAATGAACAATCACATTCATATTTTTTAATTATTTATCTTTCAAAAATTAATATATTTAATATCAATATTATAATAATAAGTCACAATGGTTGGCTCTAAAACCTAAACTAATTTTTTAATATAATGAATCTAGAAATATCAAATTAAAATGATATTATTAAATTTATATAACAAAACAGACACACACACATATTTCATATTTAAAATTACTCTAAAATCATTTTACTTAATCATTAATAAAACAATAGATTGTTAGTATTATAAGATAATCCTTGTAATGGACTACATTAATATCACAACTTAATCATTGTAATGGACTACATTAATATCTACATGATTATGATTATGTGGTATATGGAGGTTAAATTAATGAATATTAGGAAATTTAAATAATAAACAATCACATTCATATTTTTAATTATTTATCTTTCAAAACTTAATGACATTTAATATCAATATTATAATATAAGTCACAATGGTTGACTCTAAACCTAAACAAAATTTTTTAATATAATGAATCCA
>APFE030663275.1:50082-60681 GCA_000404065.3 Pinus taeda
TATGTATGTCTTCATTGTTCTAAAGAAATAATGATATATTTGTTGATCTTAATTTCAAAACTTATTAATTAATTTATTTTTATATATTTTAATAGATTGTCTTAAACCTAGATTATTTTGGGAAATTATTTATTGAAACTTTGAAAAAAAAATGTTGACTCAATCATATAATTGAAATCAAAATATCAAAATTAAAAATAATATTGTTAAATTTCTAAATAAACATTGATATATATTTTTTTTCTAATATTTAATTACTTCTAAATCATATTTACTTATTTAATTAATAAAATAATAAATTGTTAAATATCTATAATAGATTGTTAATTATCATAAATAATACTTGTAATAAAATACATTAATATCACAATTTCATCATTGTAATAGACTACATTAATATCAACACAATTATGACTACGTAGCCTTCTTCAACACATAAATCTACTCTTGGAAAAACCAAAAACAACGAAAAACTATTAAAGAACCCTCCCCTTTTAAGACACGGAGAACTCCACCTAATTGACTTCCTTCATAAACCATAACTCTTCCTCTTTCCTTGTTGCGACACCGGCTTCTCTAGACAATTTTTTCACTCCATACATGCAACCTTTTACACGTCTGTATAATGGGCGTTTCTTTAGGTTTGTTTTTCATACTTTTGTTTCAATGGCTTCGGGTTGTCGTGGTCCATCCACAAATCCACATTTAGCTATTCAAAAAATTAATTAATTATTTAAGTTCTAAATTGATTGGTTTGGGTTTAAAATTTTAATATTATGTAAATTGCCCAACCAATTATTATTGTGTTTTTGGAAATATTTTCCCAGTTATCCAAAATTTTAATATTTTTTAGATAGATTATTTATTATTTTTTTATTTCAGTGAATATTTTAGGGAAAAAATAAATGCAACATTTGAATTTGATATCTAATGATTTTTTTATTATATATGTATAATAATGTCTATTGTAGAGTTTATTGAATTTCAATTGGATATTGAAGAATATTTAAAAATAGAATGTTGTCTATTAGATTGTAGAGTTGAAAAGTTATCTTCTTAAAATGTTCATGAGATATGCATCTATAAATCTATGTACCAATTCACCTTGTGCTAATGGACCATAATAACCAAATTCACTTTAATTACAAAAAGGAATACATAAATTCCTTAAATCCATTATAATCCTCACACCTTAGTGCAATTAAATATGGATAAAAAATGTCAAATTTGGAAAAATAGATATTATTGTGACAATGAAGTAATATTTATCCCAAATAACTTGATGAATCTTCAATCATCATTGATATAACATTTTCTTTCTTGAAGAAAAAAAAGTGACTACTTCCTCATATATTTTAGTGAGATTTGTAGAAGGATTTTAGTAAAAAAGTGGATACAACTATGAACTCCACACCTAACAAGGCCTTCTTCAAGAAGGAAATGTCTATATCTCTCTCTAGATTTTTCCTCATATTTTTCCTCATAATATCAAGATTAAATGTTTAAATTCAACCTTGAATTCATATTCCATATAGATCTAAATACTTTGAAATGTCTATATATCTCTCTAGATTTTGCCTCATAATATCAAGATTAAATGTTTAAATTCAACCTTGAATTCCTATTCCATATAGATCTAAATACTTTGAGTAATTTTAAAAGGGCTATCTATCTCAACAAATCAAATCAAAAAGAGAATTTAAATACATTGATAATTGGCTAATAGAAATAGATACTTGAGCAACTTTAAAAGGGTTATCTATCTCATCAAATCAAAAAATTGAATTGAAATATATTGATAGCTTGCTAATAGAAATGGATATACCTTTGTTGATGATTTCAATGCAATTTTCTAATAGAATTGGAAAGATAATTTAAATATATTGATGGCTTGCTAATGGAAATGGACACTTTGAGCAATTTTAAAATGGATATCCATCTCAACAAATCAAAAAAGAGAATTTAAATATATTGATAACATGCTAATGAAAATGGATATAGCTTTGATGATGTTGTCAATGCCAAAAGAGAATTTAAATATATTGATAACTTGCTAATAGAAATAGATATACCTTTGATCAGGTTGCCAATGTCATTTTTAATAGATGCAATGTGAAATTTTCAGGAGTAAGACATTCATCCAATTAAATAAAATAGTGTTTAAGAACTATATCTAGAATTAGAATATTCTTAAGATTATTTAGATCTAAAAAGATTTAAGATGAATTTTTTCAAGTAAATATTTTACAAGGATTTTAAAAATTTAAGTCTTTAAATGGCGTTAGGTTTTAGTATTTTATGTTTTTGTTATCTCTAAAAGATGTGAAGATTGGAAGGCTAAGGTTGTGGATGGTTTACTAGGAAATGACAAGAATGTTGCCAAAAAAAAAGGTGTTGGAAATTTCTGGATTACAAATGTGTAATATTTGTATTTAGTTTCTGATGATGGATGGAGTTATTATCTTAACCGTTAGACTAATCACAAATATTATACATTTTTAATCCAGAAATGGCCTACAACAATATGAATAAAAGTGAAAGTCTCTCATTACTTATATTACCAAGTTGTTTTGAGAAATTCACAGAGAGATTCCATCCACGAACTTATGGAAGACCTTCTCGGGGAAGGCATTCTCAACGTTGATGGAGTGGACTGGCAGACACGGTGAAAATTGTCTAGTTTGGAATTCTCCACCAAACAATTGAGAGATCATAGAAATGTTGTTTTCCAAGAGAATGCATCGAAACTTTCGAAAATTTTATCGAAAATTTATCAAACAAAGCAAAGCACAATAGAAATGCAGGCATGCATGTTAAATCATTCAGCTTTCAAAGTTTATAACTAGATTTAACTGTTTCTCGCTTACCCACACTTGGTTATCTCTTGTGAATGAATGTTAATAGCGTGTCTTTCTGAGATCAACCATGGATGGAATATACAAGTTCGCGTTTGGGCTAAAGTGAATAGCTTATCCATGGATGACTCTGGACTGGGGGTAATGTTTTCAAAGGCTTTTGATATTGCAAATGATTTGCTTTTCGTGCATCATTATGACCCTATCTGGAAATCAAAAAGGTACTTCAACGTAGGGTCAGAGATCATCATAAAGGAATGAATCAAAATTGTGGATGATTTTGTGTACGATGTCATTCGGAATAGAAGACATGAGATTTCACGGCAAACTATTAATGTAAGAAACACCCACAACAAACTCCGTATTTAGTTTTGAAAACTTTTTTAATCATTTATGTAGAGGGTTAGTGTCAGGGTTTATGTGTAAAAAAGAACAAATTAGAGTTTGGGTTAGGGTTTATGTGTAACAAAGAACAAATTAAATTGACTCAGTATTAGTTTTTAACTTTCTCTTCAAACAAATCCTACTTCGACTATTTTTTCGTTTTCATCGTTTACTTCTTTCTCCCTATAGATGAAACCGGATTTGTTGTCTCGATTTATGGAAGTAACTGACAGTAATAAAGGCGATCACTCTCGGAACAATAAGCATCTACGAGATATTGCTATTAACTTCATGATTGTTGGGCGGGACACCGCTGCAACTACTCTTTCTTGGTTTTTCCATATGCTTTCGAAGACTCGGGATCTTGAAAAAAAAATTCAAGAAATCCATGAGCTGGTCAAGGAGAAAGAACGTGTGCCCCTGAAGAAATTGTAACTAGGTTTTGCTAAAGTATAACGAATAGAGTCTTGGACAAGATGCATTATCTTCATGCGTCTTTATGCGAGGCTTTAAGTCTCTATACCCTTATTGCAATTGTAAAAGGTCTCGGGTTATATGCTTATTCCACATTTAAAGGGTTTGCATAGGTTTGAGGTTATATTTTATTGAAATTTATTAAAATTATCTTCAGTAAAAATTAAAAAAAAAAAAGGTGACCAAATAGATTTAAATTGTGAATCATAATAAAAAATATATATATATATATCAAATAATTTATCTAATAATAGTCTATTCAATAAATTAGATATGAATATACCAGGTGATCCAATTCTCCTTAGTTGTTAGATCAATAGAATGGATATATGGTGCTATTATAATAGTTATATTCAAATAAGTTACTAATTTTATATCGGAATATTTTAAAAAATAAAATTCTAAAAATCTAATCAAATAGTCAAAAAATGAAATATAAAATTATTTTTAGTTTAATACTTATTTTTTAAAAATTATAACTAGGTCATTCACAATCAACATCTAAATATCTTATACATTTGTGGTATCTCCTATTACACATCTCTATAAATTGTAATGTCCAAGAATATTTTATTTCTCATTAAGATTAAGAAGGAAATATTTTTTCCCACCTCTTTTACACTAAGTTGTAATATCAATAAAGAAACCACCACATTGAAAATAATTATTAATCCTTTATAATGCCCCTTTCAGCTAAATAACAAAGTAACTTTCACCATTTTGCATTTTGGGTGGGACGGAGTGCACATGGGTATTGAACATCTTTAACCAAAATAAACATGTCCTCTTTCTCTTTAGTTATAGTGCAGCGCCTTTTCTTAATCAGTTAATATCATTATGGCTGGGATACAGTTTTAATATTGAACAAAAAGGGAATATTGATATAGATCTAGTTTCCTCAATGTATGAGGAACACTATTATATTCTTTGTAACTATAAAATGGTCTCCAATTTTCAAAGTGGATAAGCATGGAAATAATTAGATAAACCAGTCATAATAAATCAGCACATTTGAGAATCAATCTGAAAAGCCTTGGAGAAAAAATATTGCAATATAACAGTGATATCCAATGTGATAAACTATGCCCTCTAGATGAGCCAAAGATCCATAGTTTAGTGGTGTATCAGATAAAGCATTAAAGTATACAGTCATGCATGTATGGAAGCAAGTACTTCAAGCTCCATTTTCAACGAAATTATGTTTTCAAAAAATTCAACATTTTCTAGACGTATTCTTTTTATGCAAAGGTGAAAGCTTCTAAACGCATTGTTTCAATAAAAATTGAAAATTCCATTTATGCAAAGGTGAAAGCTTCTAAACGCATTGTTTCAATAAAAAATGAAAATTCCATTCTACTCAATTTGTGGAAACTTATAGAGACAACTTTCCACCCACAACAACACAGAAAAAATTTCATTAATCAGGGAAATCCACATGAGAAAATAATTTTCCGACTACTAAGGTACTCCAACTTTGAGAAAATTCATCAATCAGGGAAATCTACATACAAATATTTTCCAATCATTAAGTTATCCAAATCGAAATAGAAATAAGGGAAATAGAGGTAGCTAAAAGATAAGAGAAACTCTTAAATATTTGTGCACCGACGGCCAAAATAATAACAGAAGTGCCAAAGAAAACTTAGCGATCTGAAAAATGAGAACATTTATCCCCAGAAACGACTAATTAAACATTGAAATCTGCAAGATCAGAATAAAGGGTTAAGGAATATTATAAAATATCGTGCATCTTTTTTAGCGGGTAGAAGTGGAGACAAGCCCCTTCAAATTGTTCTAGTAATTTGCAAAATTGCTTTGCTTTAACAATTTCCATAACCCAAGCATTAAGAAATGCATGCATCAAGCGAGCACAGTTTGGCTTATAATAATGGAATGGGTGATCAGTAACAAGTAGAATAAACTTTTAATTATAATTTGAAACGTGGAGCAAAAAAAGTCTCTTATTCCTCCACTTTACCATTCTAAATGGAGTGGTAAAGTTATTATTAAGAGCATGAAAGAGTGAAATATGGACAAGCTAATGAAGCTAGAGACACTATTATTTGGAATTGGACACAAGTTACCCATGGTTTGAAACAAATATGGACACAAGTTACCCATGGTATGAAAAGTGTATGTGTAAGGTGTGTGTAACATTTTGTAGTCTTCCAATAGGTGTGGATTAAAAAATGGTATGGTAATTTTTTAATGAAGCTTTGTAAAAAATTAATTTAAACAAGGTTTATGTTGGAAATTTCTGGTAATTTCAAACAAATCTGAACAGAGAAAATGCTCTGTTTTTTCCACGGGATGAAACTTGCTGGAGATGAAGAACAGAGTTTCACACACCAAAAACAAACTTGTATTCATTAATCAAAATTGCCAATTACAAATTTCTTCTTCTGCCAGAGGGATTCTCCAAGACTGCTTAGTAAAAAAAAACTATTTTGTTTTTCACAAAATAAAATCAACATTGCTGTGTAATTTTTCATTCATTCATGTTGCTGCTTTTTTGCATTTCATAAAAAAATCATTACATTTCAACACTATCTCTGCAATATATATTTACACTGTTGTGTAAATATTTCATCATTCATATGCATTGCTCCATATTACAAAAAACTCCAGCACAAAAACATTACATTGCATATGTTAAAAACAAAAAAAACATATGACTTTTACCTTTTCTTGTCCCATTACACCCGTGAATAAAAAACATTAAAATTAAATGGTTTTTATGAAAGTTTACTTGTGCCCATACCTTTCTTTTAATCGTGCCATACTCCTGTACAAACTGAAATAAAATCTTTACTTATAATTCTACCAAAAGATACATTAAATTACTTCTATGGAGAAACTGGTAGTCAACCAAAACTTTACTTCAGGCAAGCTCAAATGGTGCACGCACGTTGATTTAATCAGACCATTGACAGCGATCCCCCGGAGGTCAAAATCGCACGAACATTGCCGGCCGGGGAATGAATGGTTTGGAACTGTACTGTGGACACGCGTGAGCTCGTCGGTGTGATCGGAGTCTCCCCACAAAATGCCACGTTGCATGAAAGGTGGTGCGGGGAAAACCATGGTGGTTTTCTGGAATTAATATGCCGCAGTTGCAAATTATAATTTCAACACTCCCCTTTAATTGCAACTGTTGGTTATCAGTCATACCCAGACATTTCCTCAAAAATTCAAAACTTTTCTATCTCAATGGCTTGGCCAAACCTACAATGTTTTAAGACAATTTCTCCATTGTTCACCAATTCCCTGATGTAGTGAAACTTTGTGTCTATGTGTTTCGTTCTCTTATGAAATACAGAATTCTTGGATAATGCAATAGCTGAGCTATTGTCACAAAAAATCACAGTTCCTTTTGATTGCCTTGGCATAAGCTCCTCAACATTCTTCTCATCCAAACTGCTTGACATGTTGTTGTTGTAGCTGCCACATATTCTGCCTCTGTTGTAGACAACACTACAATAGGTTGTTTCTTAAAAGCCCATGAAATGGCTCCTGAACCCATCTGAAAAACATAACCAGATGTGCTTTTCCGATCATCTACACTTCCAGCCCAATCACTATCAGTGTATCGAATTAAAAATGAACATTCTGAAGCAAAATATAAAATGCCAAACCTTTTAGTACCTTTAACATACCTCAGAATTCTTTTTGCTGCCTGTCAATGTGCTTCTTTTGGCCTCTCCATGAATCTGGAAATTAAACTAACAGCATGCATTATGTCCGGCCTAGTTGCAGTCAAACACATAAGGCTGCCAACTATGCTCTTGTACAAACTCGGATCAAAATCCTTGCTGCTGTCCTTTTTGCTGAGTTTTAATCCCATCACTGTGGGAGTGATTGCTTCCTTACTCTCTTGCATATTGAATCTTTCCAACACTTCATTGGCATATTTCTCTTGTGATATAAAAAATCCCATTTCCATTTTGTTCTACTTCTATTCCTAATAAGTATCTCAGCAAGCCCATGTCAGCCATTTCAAATTCTTCTTTCATGACTATTTTGAAATTTTCAATCAAATAATCATCAATACATGTGAAAATAACATCATCAACATATAACACAACAATTAGAATTTTACCATCTTTTTCTTTGATGTAGAAGGTGGGTTTTCCCTTACATTTTTCAAATCCATTTTCTAGTAGATAAGAATCTATCATATCGTACTGCGCTCTTGGTGCTTACTTCAGCCAATAAAGAGCTTTCTTCAATCTGCACACTTTGTCCTCTTGGCCTTTCTTTTCATAGCCTAGAGGCTGCTTAATGTAAACCTCTTCCTTTAACACTCCATTTAGTAATGCTGACTTCATGTCCATTTGGTAAACTTTCCACTTGTTTTGTGCTGCTATGGACAACACTGCTCTCACGGTTTCCATTCTTGCAACTGGTGTGAATGTTTCCTCATAATCTCTCCCATACTGCTGCTTATATCCTTTAACAACAAGTCTTGCTTTATGTCTTTCTATTTTGCCTTCAACATTACTATTGGTCTTGTAAACCCATTTAACTCCAATGACTTCTTTTCCTTTTGGTAATTCAACTAAATCCCATGTCTTGCTTCTTTCTATGGCATTGGTCTCCTCATCCATATCTTCTATCCATTTCTTATCCTTAATTACATCTTTGAAATGAACAGGGTCATCAACATGACAATATAAGGCAAACAAAAAATTTGAACTTTCATTTGTTTCATCTTGTTCATAAATATCACTTAAATTTCTGAACTTCTTACCTCTTTCCTTTGGTGTACAAGTGCTTGAAGAAGCACTTGAATTTCCTCCTTGTGATGTGTTTGGAGAAGCACTTTCAGTTCTCCTCAAGGGTGTCTCTTGCTGCCCTTGTGCTGGCGCTATTGTTTGGGGATGTATTACAACCATTTCCTCATCATCTTCATCATAAGACAAACAGTGTTTAACATTCATTGTTTTCTTTATGCTTCCATCCCAAGCTTCCTCCTCAATGAACTGAACATATCTACTCACAAAAAACTTCTTGTTGGATGGGTTATACAACCTGTAAGCTTTAGATTCCTCACTGTATCCAATGAAAATACATTTCTCCTCTTTGTTGTCCAACTTCTTCCTTAGTTGATCTGGAATGTGTGCATTAGCCACACATCCAAAAACTTTCATGTGGGTGACTCCTTGCTTTCTACCACTCCATGCTTCTTCTGGCACTCTGTTCATGACTGTTTTTGTAGGGCATCTATTCAAAATGTACACTGCACAGTGTACAACTTCAACCCAATAATCATTTGGCAAATGCTTTGCCTTCAACATACTCCTTGCCATATCCATGATTGTCCTATTCTTCCTTTCAGCAACTCCATTTTGCTGTGGAGTGTACCTTGTGGTAAACTGTTTATGAATTCCATTTTCTCTACAAAAACGTAGAAATTCATTGGAGATATACTCACCTCCTCTATCAGTTCTTAGAACTTTGATATGCAGCCCACTTTGGTTTTCTACAAGTGCTTTGAAATTTCGAAATTTTTCAAACACTTCACTTTTGTTCTTCAAAAAATATACCCAAGTTTTTCTAGTAAATTCATCAATGAATGTTAAAATATATTGGTTGCCTGCTAGTGATGGAGTTTGTATTAGTCCACATAAATTTGAGTGGACAATTTCTAAGGGTGCTTTTTCCCTTATGCTTTTCCCTGATGAAAAACTTTCTCTGTGTTGTTTCCCCAAGATACAACCTTTACAAAGGCTGTCTGGTTTCTCTATCAATGGTAATCCTCTTACCATTCCTTTTCTGTTCAACAAGTTAAGACCTCCAAAGTTGAGATGCCCAAATCTCAAGTGCCACAACCAATTTTCATCCTTTGGTTCGCTTTGGAAAGCCTCTTGTGTAACTGCTGCAATTTCTACCCCATATTTTAAAACAACTTTTATCCTGAGAGGGAACATTCTGTTCCTTGTCATTTTCACTTCAGCAATACATAGTTTACTGGGTCTTCTATCCATGATGGTGCATATATCATTCTCAAAGAAAACATTGTACCCCTTTTGAACAAGCTGTCCAATACTTAAGAGATTGCATCTCATTCCCAGAACATAATAGACATCTGCTATAGTTTTCTTTTCACCTTTCTTTGTTAGGATATTTACTTCTCATTTTCCCATAACAGAAACTTTGCTATCAGTCCCGAGTGTGACTTGTGACTTCACACTCTGATCTAACTTAGAAAACAATGATATGTTCCTTGTCATATGGTTACTGCAACCGGAGTCTAAAAACCATATATCATCACTCTTTGTTTCAGCCATATTACAAGCTAACAACAAATTATCTTGGCTGATATTTTATCTAGTGATATTTGCATTAGTTCTATTCCTCATATCATGCTGCTTCTTCCTACATTCATTTGCATAATGCCCATATTTTTTACAATAATAACATTGAACATTGGATTTTTCATACCTTTGTCCTTGAGCATGATGTTGTCCACTTTGTTGACTACTGCGTTGGCCTTGGTTTTGATTTGGATTGCGGCCTCTTCTTTGAGTGTTTGTTGGACTGTTTCTTCCACCTCTGTTTTGGCTTCTTCCTCTTCCTCTCTTGTTTACTCTGCCTTGACCTCTTCCTCTTCCAAAAGACATCTGAGTCTTAAAGGCATGTTCTAGAGATGATTTTTCATTTATACTCAATCTCTGCTCATGTGTTATCAATGATGCATGTAGTTCATCAACTGAGAAATTTGTGAGATCATTTGTCTCTTCTATGGTGGTGACAATCACATCGAACTTTGAGGGTAGGACTCTCAATAGTTTCTCCACAATCCTCCTTTATTCAAGAATCTCTCCATTAGACCTTATATGTTTGACCAGACCAATTACTTGTGTGAAGAATGAGTCAATATTGT